>JAHDVE020002827.1:0-21242 GCA_022606495.2 Halesus radiatus
AGTACTCAACCAGGGCGTCGAGAGCCCACTATAGGTATATGGTCACCATGTTTGGATCGCGCGAGGAACGTATAGCTTGACGTCGTCGGCGAACATAGACTGTTTGCACCTCTCGTCTCGGGAGATGTCGTGTGTGAATATGTTGAAGAGATGCGGTCCGGGGAGATTTCCCTGCGGCACCCCTTTAGCTATCCCACTCGATGATGAGAAGACATTCCTTATGAACACTCTGAATGACCTATTTTTGAGATAATCTTGTATCAGTCTAGTTAGGTATATGGGCGTGTCAGTGCGGTACAGTGTATGCACGAGCCCCTGTGTCCAGACCGTGTCGAATGCCTTCTCGAGGTCCAAAAGCGCTGCGACCGTGCAGCGATCTTCATTGAATCTGCGCGTGATGATTTCCGCTACTCGGGTCAGTTGGTGGGTGGTGGAATGCTTCTTTCTGAATCCGAACTGCTCGTCTAGTAGAGTGTTTATGTTTTCGTAATGTGGTGTGAGCCAGTTGAGTATTATTTGTTGAAATACCTTACTCATGGTCGGTAGCAATCTTATCGGGCTATAATTTGTTGGCTTCGTTCTGTCCTTGTTTAGTTTATTAAACGGAAGTACTGTTCCCGATTTCCATGTCTGGGAAAAGTGTCCGACCATAAAGCAGGCATTGAGAAATTTTGTCGTGTATATGATGGCTTTTTGAGGGAGATATTTAAATAGATTTTGTGTATTTGATCACTTCCCAGCGCTTTATTCGTCTTTAATCGCTTTATCGTGACGGCTCTCACTCGGCTCTATCTCGCTCGGCGTAGTGAAGTTGATGTCAGCTACGCTCGTTTGTTCAGTTTGTTCGAGTTCTCATAGACTGTCGGCTACGATTTTATCTGTCTCGGGGTTGCTTATCTCGTCCGTAGCTCAGTTTGCTTTCTCGAACCCGTCTGCGAGTGCGTCAGCCTTTTCTTCGTGGGACAGGGCTAGGCCTGAGTCGTCTATTTTCGTAAGCGAAGGGATCGCGTTATCTTGATGACTCAGAGCTTTTACCATTTTCCATAGTGAGTTATTGCGTGAAGTCAGCGATTCGACTTTCTTAGTCCATTGTTAGCGCTTTAGCTCCGAGATTTGTCGCTTGATTTCTCGCTCGAGAGTGGTATAGGCAGTTTTCGCATAACCGTCTCGCGTCCACTGGTAGATCCGTCGCAGTCGATTTTGATGTGGTTTAAAACGTCTTCGGGAAGTTTGATCGTCTATGTGTGTGCTTCTAATATGTCTACACTCGAGTAATTGAATTAAAGACGATTTTATAAGACGTTTATTTTCAGACTTCAGACAAGTTAAAGTTAAACGATAGACAGCCCAGCCGACCAGCCCGCCACAATGCTACCAACCTAAACATCGTATTTTTGTTACTACCAACATGACAGATACATAACAGCTTCTTTGTATGAAATGTACCTATTCTGCGCGTGTTGTATGATTTCCGTGAGAGTGCACGCGGCCCCGTCGATTTCTTGTCTTGTTTGAAACGTACTCGAGGTTAGGTGAATTTGTTCATTAGTTTCGGATTTAAATCCTACCCAATCAGCGTCTTTATAGTTACGTTGTTTCTTTTGTGTTTTCGCAGTCGTTCCTCCTACAGTGACGCTCACCGGTAGATGGTCAGACGACAGTTCGTCGAGCGTGCGTATTGCCGAGATAATGTTGGCGTTTTTCTCGAGCACTATATCCAGTGTGCTGGGATATTTCGCTAACTTCGAGTAGTGTGTCGGTCTGTCCGGTGCCATTATCGAGTAATTATTAGTCTCCATATGCGTGAATAGCGTTCTTCAATTCACGTTGCCTCTGTACTTATTCCGAAAGTTGTGTTTTGCGTTAAGATCGCATCCCACTACAACTTTGGTCCCCATCTTCATTAGTGCGCTTAAATCTTCTCCCTTGAGAATGTCATTGCGCGGACAGTAGGTGGCGATAAATATATGCGCTCTATCCTCTATGTTGACTTCGATTGCTGTGGCTTCTCTAGTTTTCAACTTTGGAGTAGGAATTCTTGTGGCTGTGGTGGATTGGTGAACGAATATGGCCGTGCCGCCTCCTTTCGTTTCATCTCGGTCGTCTCTGAATATCTCGAAGCCGGGCACTCTCAGATGAATGTTTTGTTTTAGATATGTTTCTGTAACGATTATTATATCAGTGTTTGTGTTTTTGACCAGGACGAGCAGTTCATCTATCTTGAAGCGGATGCCGTTGACGTTCCACAGGAGAATCTTCACGGTCCCGTGCTCAGTCATTGAGCGTGGACGTGATAAGCTCCATCAAGATGACGAGCTTCTCCGTTCGTGAGTTTCACCGGGCCAGCTGCGAGCGGACGCGGAGGAGGCCTTGGAGCAGGGATATTATGTCCAGATCATCGTCGACTTGTGGTGAGGGTTCTTGAGCTGGTGGCGGGCGCTCTGGCTGTTGGCGTGGTGTTGGGATGGGCCGGTTGTCTGCTAGCGTTCTGTGGGCGTGGAACCGGCTGTGCCGCTATGTTCGCCCATGAGTGTCCGTCCGTCTTTGTCGCACTTGTTGCGTGAGGAAGCGGCCTCTTATATATATTGGCGCGCAGCTGAATAGTCGCCACGTACGCCACGCGCTTCGGGCACTCTCGGTAGTTTGCCGGGTGCGAGCCTCCGCAATTGCAGCATGCGGCGGGCTCATCCCTGTTCTTCATAGGGCACTCTGACGTGCTCCAGCAAGCATTTTACGCATCTCGCCGTGTGTGAGCAGTTTCTCGACCCGTGGCCGAACCCTTTGCATCGGAAGCACTGTGTGCCGTGCTGCAGGTGCTTGCTGCGGTACTTCTGCAGCCTATTCCTGCAGTGGCACAGATATTTTATGGAGGCTCTCAGCCTCCCCATATCCACTTCCTTGTTGAAGTGAGCCAGGTAAAGCGGGTATTCTTCGGATGACGCCGTCATCCTCACCACCTTGATCGCCGGGAAGCCTTGGCTCTCCAAGTCCTCTTTGATGTCTACATCAACATCTGGCAGGCCCTTGATGACGGACTTCTTCATCTTTTCTGCGTCCTCCGTGAAGGTGTGGAAGCTCGCCGCTCCCGATCGCAGGCCGATGGTGAGGGCCCGGTGATCATCCATTGAGCGCACGAAAACGTTGGCCATGCCGCCCCTGTTATAAAGAAGGTTTTTTTATTTATTACTTATTCATCTTATAAGTTTGGTACAGAGTTCACATTTTTCAATTTTTACAACTACCAAACTAGGCAAATCCCCGTGTTTAGCAGTGATACAGTGTTGCGCGCGTCAACCCTCTTAGGGCCGGTATTTCAATATAATAGTTATTATTAATATACTTAGTGTGGTTTTCGGCATTTGGTTTTGGTGTAGCCGTCAAGTACCGGATACCAATTCTTACCGAAACGGTCTTCCTAATTATTATTTTTTTTATATAGGTACTTATACTATATGTGAACAATGGCTTGGCTTCAAATTATTTTATTTTATAAAACCTTAGATCAGTAGTTATGAAGTTAATTAATAAAAGAAAACAATGACGTACATAGGTTAATTTTTAAACACGGCCGCTCGAAAATCGGATAATTCTGGTTCAAGTCCATGTTAGCCGCTTGTTATTTTTTTTTTGCAAAATGAATCCTATGAAATATTTGAAATTATTTTTCTCGTATTACCGAATACTTGTGGCTGTATTATTCCTAATTTTGAAACTGAAGTCTGAAGATGACCGTTATAAGGTGAAACCGGTCCGGTCTGAAATAAACAAGTGGAAGAAAGTTACAAGGTTATTAAATTTTTTTTAAATCATTCTTGTGGCTGTCTTAAAATCATATTATATCTATATATTCGATGGCTCCATATATTCGATGCAGAAAAAAAGCTGCTCACAGAAAGACGAAATTCTTTCATATTTTTAATCATTTTAATGTTGAACTGCCAATGATTTGAATCACAAATCGCCACTAATAACTAATAATTAATGAGGAACTATGCATGTCGTTGATTCTAGCTGAAGTCAAAAATATGCTCGCAATAGGAAAGCCTTCCATTGTCTTCTGTGATTCTGAGATCGCCCAAACATTCAACGAAGTCCTCGCCGAGCTGAAGTATGAAGCTGAAGTGGTCGTGTTCGGAGATGAACCATTGGAAGGCCCATTCGTTTCATTTGCAGACTTCCTGCAACCCACTGGGACCGAAGATGCCTTTGAGTAAGGCAATAGTAATGAGACGTAATTAAAATGGTAATACTTTTTGATTGAGACCTGTCAATGAAAATGATTTGTTATTTCTTTTCAGAGTGACTGAACTCGACCCAAGTGAAACGTTCGCCTTCATCAGCTGTTCCAGTGGGACTACTGGAATGCCGAAAGGAGTTTGCCATACCCACAAGACTTTTGTCCTAGCATTCTTCTTGATGAAGTACTTAAATTTAAAAACGTTTTACTTATTTGTCAATACGTGGTGCTTTATCCCATGGCGGAATTCGGCCTCCTCATAAATGTTTCCTTAAAGCTCCGTTGTCTAACCATTACCCTCCAGTACTCAGTCTACCTCGGGGTCGCTCCCACTGCGACACCGACGTACGACGTGGCCTTGATTTTCGATTTCCGGATTTTCAGGGACGTACAGAATCCTACGAATGTTTCAATATCAATTATATTATTGAGTTCTTGGGTAAATCTGTAATACCTACTTTCAGGGGTGGGTGAAAACCATCACCATTCTGGATTTCCCAAGGGCCAGGCGCATTCTTCAGTTTAGAGCAGGAGACACGATGCTAGCTCAACATTTTCGTACGACTCGATTGAACGACGGCTCATTTAAGAGCCGGCATATAATTTGTGCCAGATTGTCAGGAGCCATTAACGTACTTTACAGTGCTTACACACGTGTAAATGCGGTAATTATTCTTATCTCTATACACGAATGAGTAAACTCTTGAAAACTACCGTTTTAAGGTGCGTCATGGCGCCATGCATAGGACGATTTTATATAAACAAATTAGAACAAATCACCTTATTTAAAGATGTGTCATCGTAGCAATGCGTATGAAT
Organism: Halesus radiatus; assembly: GCA_022606495.2. Lineage (NCBI taxonomy): Eukaryota > Metazoa > Arthropoda > Insecta > Trichoptera > Limnephilidae > Halesus > Halesus radiatus. The sequence goes on from JAHDVE020002827.1 coordinate 5,057, forward strand.
ACTATCGAACATCTGAGATATGTTTATCTTTTTAAATGAAAAAAAAAACTTTCTGAAATGATTCCAAGGTTCGTCAAAAAAAAGAGTCACAGTTCAATTGAGCCGAGGTACGGTTTACCAGGAGTTGTACACTCACGGTTCATCAAAATGAGCCAGCACAAATGAACTGCCCGTTCATGAATGACTCGTCGCTGCTTCAGTTTGCGAAGCTATATTATATGCTTATTACAAATTAATGGCGAATTCTTAGATACTATGTATATTTTTTTTATGAGAACACTAGAAGTGTGGTGCGACAATTATTTTAATTACAATTATTAGTAAACTTGTAACAAACCATCTTAGCAATAGGCATATTTTTGTGCGTATTGATCGTTGTTCTTCGATTCCGAATACGTTCTCACTCCTGCATCCCTTCGTCTCTTACTAATTAGGGCGAGAAATGTTATTGACTAGATTTTCACCCCCGCCACTCAGGCTTAGAGATGTGATCCCATGGAAGGGATGTCACGACTGTGGTGATCTATAAATGGTCATATTTTAGCTGCAGAAATCAAGACCAATTTTACATACCTCGTCCAATGATTTAACTCATCGCCAGTTACCTACTAAATCGTTCTTTCCGTATAAAATTAGACGGTGCATTCTCATAAATAAGGTTTCTAACCGCTGGTGCCCCCCAAGGTTCAATATTAGCTCCCATCCTGTTTAATTTATACACCAGCGACATCCCTAGACCAATAGATCATAACATTAAAATATGCAAATTTGCCGATGATATTAATATCATTTCAAGCTCTACTCAAGAGCGTACAGCCACACGCCAAGTCCAATCCCAAGTTATCCTCTTGGAGGAATATTATAAAAAGTGGCGTATTACAATAGATCCTTCAAAAAGCGCAGCCACAATTTTCACGCGTAGAATGCCGAAACGGCCCTCAAATATCAAAATATTTGGGGAGAGCGTACCATGGACCAAGTTAATAAAGTACTTAGGACTCGTTTTAGACTCAAAACTCACTTGGCAAAAGCATATTCAAGAAAAGGTTAAATCCACAAATCGCGCCATAAGTTCTCTCTACCCCATGCTTGGTAAGAATAGCAAGTTATCCAGAGGCAATAAAATGCTCCTATACAAAACCACTATCAGAACAATATTTTCATACGCTGCACCTATTTGGGGAAACGCAGCAAAACACACATAAAACCCTTACAAATCCTGCAAAACAAGGTAATTCGACTAATATTGAATGCTCCTTCGTGGATCGGGGTTAACACTCTACATAAAGACACAAACATTCATCTGATAAAGGAACTAATTAAATCACTTTCTGCACCATTTTATCCCACTCTTCAGCGCTATCAGACTATGATGCAAATTCTGTATTTATTTTTTTATTTTTTTTATTTTTTTATTTATTAATTTTTTTTTTGAAACATACATTCACACAAATAAGGTACAATGATTATAAACATTTTGTTGTTGTTTTTTTTAACATTAAATTATAAATACATCTGAACAACCTATGAGTAATGTATATAAAACAAAAAAATCCCACATAGGCAAGGCCAGTGCGTGGGTATACCTGGTATCAGTTAGTTGCAGTATATTGGTTTATTTGTATTAATACATGGATGTTGAAGGTTAGTTAAATAAAAGATTTTAAGTTAGATAAGAAAACAAATCGAAAAACAAAGAAAGAAAAGTGGGGAAAATGTACAGTTATAGCAGGAAAAGTTGATATCTTTGGTTTTAATCCAGTTTTTTATTTCATTTTTGTATGTGTTTAAAGATAATATGTTTGGACACTTACATTCTGTAGATAGAAAATTAAAAATTTTAGGAGCAATAAAAAAAGCATGTCTCTGCGCAAGCCTAGTTTTACACATAGGTACTTCAAGTACGTTATTTATCCTGTTACTAGAACAATTTTCATTTTTGGGAATAGTTTTTTTCTTGAAAATACATATTTTAGGCACTGTAGACAATAATTTTTTCTTATATCTAACAGTTCAGCCTCATGGAATAAATGCATGGAGGGGAAAGTACTTTCTTTATGTAACATTATTTTTAGTATTAATTTTCGCGATGTTTCAAGTGGTTTAAGGTAAGTATTATATATTCCCCCCCATCCGATTATTCCATAAGATACTGATGATTGCACCAGTGCGTGGTATACCATTTTCATTATTTTGATATCAAGTATGTTATTCAAACGTTTAAATATGTAAGTTAAATACCTTAATTTACTTACAAGCATTTCTACATGATATGTCCATTTGAGTTGACTATCTATTATAATTCCTAAATATTTAACTGTATTCCCTGAACTCATTTCTGTACAATTATGGCATGTAACAGGGTTGCAAACATTGTTGTGGAACCTTATATTTAGGTTGGTTAAAGGTGCCGTCCTTTTGGTATTATAGAAAGGAATATAAATAGTTTTTTCACAGTTCAGAGTTAAAAGGTTTTGGTTGAGCCATTCTTTGATAACGGAGGTGCATTTATTGGCATTTTCACTGACTTCGTTCCAGGATTTACCATGTACTGATTGCAGTATCATCAGCAAATGAAAAAAGTTTTCCCGGTATTTTCATATTACATAGATCATTAATGTAAACGAGGAACAATAACGGGCCGATAACTGTTCCTTGAGGAACCCCATGCTTCACAGATTCTTGTTTACTAACATTAGCCCCGATTTTTGTACATTGTCGGCGATCAAATAGATAATTTTTTAATAATGACAGACAGTTATTTTTAATTCCTATATTATTGAGTTTTCTAATCAATATATTATGATTAACGGTATTGAACGCCTTTTTTAAGTCTAAGAAAATACTTAGACTTTTCATATTTGAGTCAAGATTAGTATATATATTTCTTGTTAGATTAAATAAGGCATCATCTGTACTAAGACCTGATCTAAAACCATATTGATTTGAGGACAAAAGTGCATTAGACTCTAGGAACTCTAGGATTTGTCTTTATTATTTTTTCTAATATCTTTGCAAGTTGGGATATCACCGATATTGGTCTGTAATTGTCTACTTTAGAAATTGATCCAGATTTATGGATTGGTACAATATTTGAGAGTTTAAACGCGTCTGGGAAAGTGTTTTTTTCTAGGCAGGAATTAAATATATGTTGCAGAGATAAGGATATATGTTGTTTAATTAATTTAATTGTAGTGCAGCTCAATTCGTCTGGACCATTGGCTGTATTTGTGTTGAGATTATCAATGTGTTTTAAAATTTCCGATTCAGTTACGCGTTTAAATTTAGATAAAACAGAAGAATTTTCAGTGTCAATGTCCATTTGAATAGGTCCGGATGTATTATTTCTAAGTGAAGGATTGTTATTTATTAAATCTGACGCAACATTTGTAAAAAAATCATTAAATTTATTTGCAATTTTTCACATATCCGTTAATACTACTTTATCTACTAAATATAAAAGACCAAAAACGGTCCTCCGAACGAAGTAACTCCTATAGCATCTCTGCACATAGTGTTTTAACATATATTTCCCATTTCCATAATTTTAATAAAACGTCCAAAACGTGAAGCTTTAAAAAAAATCCTTTAATTACATTAGAACAAGATTATTTTTATAATAATGGTATTCTGGATATAAATTAGACCAAAGACGAAAAAAAAACGGAAAGCAAGTTGTTTCCCGGCGCCTAACGCGCCTCTCTAGCCCTCTGTGGTTGATTGATGGGCATTGAATCCAGAGCGACGGCATCCCTTTCCACCCACCTCTGCTAGGACTGACCCAAGAACCCTCTGTGGTTGATTGATGGGCAGTGAATCCAGAGCGACGGTACCCCTTTCCACCACCTCTGTTAGGACTGACCCAAGAACCCTCTGTGGTTATAAAGACTATTTCTGTTCTCCGTGCAAAGTGTGAATTATTTAATTAACCCGTTACAAACTTGTTTTGTTATCGAAATTTTTCCTAATTCTTCCAAGGAAAGACACCTTTTTAGCATGTTTTTGGCCAAATCTTTGTGTTTTCAGTTTTACTAAAAGTATATTTATTTTATAGCAGGTCAAATATTCGCACTTCTACCAAAGAAAAGCCAACGTACTTGAGTTTTTCTACCGTTTACTGGGTGTCTGGTTTGTACAACGTGATGATTTCTGCATTTACTGGAAGGAAAAGGATTAACTGTGCGATACCTTACACTATGGACCTCCTTGAGAAGGGCTTGAACAAATACAAGGTACCATTTTGTATAAATAGAAACTCACCAGAATAATTATCTCATTATCTTTCTGATTGTCTATTCTTTTAATTTATTTGTGTTTACTTATCGATGGATTAATAACAGTGTGATTGTGGACGATTAATCAATTTTATAATCCTGTTAACTACTCAATTTCTGTCAAATATTTTGATCCGACGCCGTAACCGACTTCAATGATTGATTTGTGTGATTTTTTTGTTTTGTTTTAGCCTCAAATGATAATGATAAGTCCTGTGGCGATGTGTCAGTTGGTCAAACATCCCAAGTTCCTGGATCTAGACTGGTCCTCCATAAAGACGTTTTTCGTTGCTGCCAGTCCAGTTTCCCCTGATATAGTTGCCCAAATACAGGTATTTGTGAACTGTAACGTTACAGTTAATTCTTCTCATTTCGTATGACGAAGATACTTGGACTTGGAAGACTGGGTAAATTGAATGATACAATATTACAAAGATCCAATACAAAATTCCAGAACATGGCTTCAAAGTCCGATCCCTAAAGTCATAATACCTATAGTTATTCTCTCTTTTTTTTTCTATAATCACAACTTAATTATGAAATTATAACAATAGTTTCAACTGCCCGGAGCCAGTGGCACTATGACATCCCCAATTGTGATATGTTGTTAGGCTGAAGAGAATGAGAGGGGAAGGAGGTGGTGAAAGAAAGATTGGGAAGTAACTGCATGTTCAGATCTGGCCAATAAGCATAGCTAATTCCATTTTAAGCAAGTTCGCGTGTGATGAATCACCAGAAAGCTCACCCAACCAAAAAGTGAATGTGTTTATAATATTTACCTTGCTTATTCAAGGATTATTACGGGAATGGTTGAAATGATCGGCTATGTCTTAGGCTAGGTAGGGAGACCTGAAAATTTCGCGTTATTTTTGGTGAAATTCGCGTTATTTTCGGGAAAATTGCTGTTGTTTTTCAGTGAAAACGACGGTATTTTGAAACGTAAGTGGTGTTATGTTCCCTTTTTGGTATTTTGCAATAAAAATGGTATATTATATTTAGTTTTTTAATAATTGCTGGCTGCTATAATTATCTGAACCGAAAAAAGAATGACAGTACCGATGACATTACATATTTTGGAGTTTTGAATATTAAAGCCCGTCAACACCATAAGCAAAAATCCCCAAAAATTGTAAATTTCGCGTTATTCGAGTGAAAATGGCAAAATTCCCATTTTCATCAATAAAATGACGAAATTCACGTTACCGAAAACGCGAAATTTTCAGTTCTCTACTTATCTTTTCAGGTCTTTTTTTTGGAGAGGTCTGTTGAAAGATATACTATTTTAATCTTTAAATAATAATAATAATAATAATAATAATAATAATAATAATAATTGTAGGGTCGGTATCAGCACTCTTCAGCGGGTTGCTAAGTTCGATTTTTGTTGATAACTTTAAAAGGGTAGTTTTTTTTAAACTTGATTAGAATTGTATTCTGTGATTTTCTCAGGTTTCCCAATGTATAAGACCCCGGGCTAATATCGAATGGTAAACCTTCTCATACATTGTTTAGATTAATAAACCGATAGCACCGCGTTGCTCTGAAGCTCTGAAGCTCCTCACTTCCCGCCTGAGAGGCCGCACGGGGAAATTACCACCGTACAAAATTTTCCGCAGATCATAGAAATAGAATTCGCTAGATTGGCATCTGAAAGAGAATTATTATTAATAAGTGTCTTAAATATTACTTTTTAATCACCACTTTATTAATATATATATCGTATATGGTATACGAGTAGATCAACATGTTTCGAAAGCGAAGCTTTAGGAATATATAGAATACTAAAGAATAATAATGTCAAGTATAGACCAATGATAAACATAGAACACAATAATGAAAGAATAGATAAATTATAAACATAAACTAAAACTGATCAAAGTTAGTAAATAATTAATCAAACATTATTATAAAACATTGAAAAATAAATTTATATTAGAAATTAAAAAATAAATTGTTTTCATTATCAATCTTAATATGAAAATAAATTCAAAAGCTATTTAAAAAAAAAGATTATTAATTATATTTAATCGGCTATTAACACTTTTTTCTAATTTCAAAAAATTTTGATTTGTCTAATTGTTAACCGGTGGTAAAGATTATAAACATTTATTTATATCAAAAGAATGATTGGTTTCCGAAATTTGATTTGCTAATTCGGAAAAATAATTATTATCAAAATAACTTAGGTGTTTTTTAACTCTAATATTAAAATTTATTAAAGTTTTTCCCAGTTGCAATCATTACAAATTAATTTTTAAATAGTATTATAATTAATTTAAACAAAGACAATATTAATATTACTCTGTTTAGATATAAACCTTATATTACAATGTTGAAATTTATTGAGTAATTATTTTATAAGTGTTAAAAAAATGCCGCACAAATTTGAAAGGAAAAAAAGAAATATGTATATAATGTATATCAAAAATGCTGAATAAAAAAATTAAAATTATGTTGATACGATATTTATCATAGGATAGCGTCCATGGCTGGAAAAGAAGAGCAGAGGCTGCCCACAGATTATATGGACTGATGATCTGAAAGATGGATGAGAGCCGCCCATGATCATAAATCCTGGAAAAAATGATGGATTAGAAGAGGCAGCATTTAATTTATTTTTTAATTCTTTAAACAAGTTGTTTTTTTCTCAATCTCACAGCAGACATTTTATTATGAGGCTGGTAATGTAAATACAATAAAATCAAATTTGAAATCAAAATTAGCTCACACCACTTGTAAGGTTATATAATATTTACGTAGATGTCTCTAGTGCTCTCTGGTGTAATAGTTCCGCAGAGTCTCCGACAGATGTCACTAGAGCATAGGTTCACTCTCCCTTTATTAAAATTAGAGGTTCGTGAGGCTCACTGGATTTTCACCTTAAAGTCCAGAGATCAGTAATTATAGGAAATATCTAGAAGAGTATTATTATTTTAATTAAAGGCAAAGTGTGCATTGTAAAGACAAATGTTTCATTGAGTCGTACTCACAACAAACTGGAGCAGTCATTTTTACGAGATTTACGCAGCCCACGATCAGGTAATTCAAAATAAGGTAATCAAAAAATTATTTCACTACGGACCCAAAACATCCACAAAAAAATTATATTCGGAAACAAAACTGTTAACATTAAGAAAACTATATGAATACAATATATGTCTACTTATATACAAAATAAATAATAAACTCATACATACAAATACAGAATTTATTAAAACGTCACAAGTACATAAACATTTTACACGACAACACGATAACATACATCTAAACACCATCCATACCAACTATGGTAAGCAATCCATTAGTTACGAGGGAGGCAAATTGTATAATTGCCTTCCAGATGACATTAAAAATGAAAAAGTGTGAGTAAATTTAAAAAAAAATTATTCATTTTTATTCATAAACAAGAAAATAGTGAAAGTGTATAGAATTGTATCTTATAATAATATTGTATGTAGTGATTAATCGAATTGTAATATAATGCAGTAATGTAATGTAAAAAAAAAATTATGTAATTGAAAATTCTAGTTAAGTAAGTGAAAATGTTATTTTCTTTTTTTCTGGAATAAAAAAATTTTAAAAAAAAATGAGGGCCGGACAAATTGAGAAGAACAACGTATTCTCATGTCCGATGATATGCAGACGCAACTGGAGAAGGCTAAACCTATAGTAAATGCGTTGACTAACTACTAAGCTGTGGAAGACAAAGCCGAACTGGCGGCGGTTCTAGTGAGAGCCTCAGCGACGGATAAAAAACCCCAATGAGTTTTTCACCTAGCTTGTTCTATATCCATGCCTCAAGTATTGTAATTTTCACCCTTTGCGTAGAAAAGACCTCCTTAAGACGCGTTATTCTCCATTCTCTGGCATCTCTCCACCATTTCTGCGCCACTTTCTCCGTTTCTCCGCTTTCACGATACTTCTGAGTGCCATTCGTGGAGATAATGTCCCCAGACTGACCACTACGAACATTTTATTAAAAAATACTCTTAAAGCACTCGTTGTAGAAATGCGGAATATCCGCAGAGTCCACCACAACTGAATAATTCCACGGCGTGTATAAAATATTGTATTACAAGGCTTTTTACAGCCGTAAAACTCACTCAACGTCCGGACAGAGGGTCAAATGGCACTGTACTGGCAATATTAATCCAGAGTTAGCCCCTTCTGGCGAGAGTCAACTTGTCAATTCGCAATTTGGCTTATATTTGTTAGACAATTGAAACTTCATTCAAATTCTAATATAATTGACCAGTTTCCCCACAAATATAAAATGAAAGCTTTTGATGGAATGTTTATGATGCCAGAAATAATTATCTGAATATCAGTAAAAATTGGTAGCATTATTTAAGGTTATCAAAATGCCACATTTCAGTATATTTACCTCACATTTGAAAAGATATTAATTGAAACATTAACTATTGTAGCAGTTTCTACTCCATTTCTTTGTCGACAAAGTTAAGACACGAGGAAATAAATATTTTTTTTTTAAAGTAATGGAACTTCCACAGAAATTTAATAAAAAACGATTTGTATTTCTCTTTCAAAAAATTTAAAAAAAAAAACAGAAACTAACCAAAGCGTAAAAAGTTAGGCTCTTTTTTAAATTGAATCCCACAAGTAGGAGTATATTAAATACAAGAAACCACTTTTCTTTGTTTGAATATTAGAACTCAACTTTCGCAATTTTTTTAAAATGACGAAACAATCAGGAAAACTTTTTTGTTTAGGTAATTTTTTTTTAGACTGTACTTTCATTGTACGTTTAAATGCCAATATGAGTCTCATTACAGTGCAAAACCACACGTATTTAGCCTGGAATGATAAGTAAAGTATCAAAAAATAAATCAGTACAGAGTGCTGAATCTAGGGTGAATCCGGAAAGTAAAACTACTAACCTAAATAAACAAAGCAACTTTATGAAAGCGAGTGACGGGCCGACGATAACACTTACCTGTTCAATATTTTAATATTCCTGATTCATATTCATCCCTTATGAATCACAGTTTGTGCGCAGGATCCAGCCACCAGCATCCCTTGCAGGTTGGTTGGTTGGTTGCCGGCGAGAGATCAATGGAGCATTCAGTCACCGAGGCAATCTCCAAATGGAATTGTCTCTCCCGGGGCCGGCAGTAGAGGCACGGGCGGACAGATACGGTGGCGGTGGCACGTGATATTACGGCCGCGGTGGGCCAAATCTCAGAGCGGGTCCTCAAAGGCAGAACGACACAAAGACTCGAGGCAGTGGTGGCCAAAATTGGACAATATGAAAAATAAACGTGGATATATATTTTGCTTAAATTGTCTCTTTTTTTAATGTAAATTCTTCAAGAGCTCATAATTGTTCAGATCCAGTGAAATCGAGCATTCCCATTTAGGATATGCTGTGAGGCTGGAGGAAGTGGGGGAAGGGAAGCAAATGGGAAAGATGATAGTCAGTAAGTACCTGACTATTAAGATCTGGCTACCAAACACTGTTAAAGTAATTTAGAGCAAAGTTTCGATTATGAATGTTGGTGTTTCACCAGGACGATGCTAAGAGTTTCAACTCTGGAAAATATGCAAGTTACATGATATAGTAGTCCAGTATATTGAAGTGAAAAATAGGTACCGGCTTCACAGTTACTTTACTATTGTGTAAAACTTTGCGGTATTGTAGTACGAGTATATAGTATTTTGTGTACGAGTATGCAAGCAATGCTGGTAAATTAAAATAGTATATCGCTATACGAGTATATGAACTGATATGCTATATTTTAACTGGAATACATTACCGGTTCCCCTAGTGAGGCAGGTTAAAAATAATAATTATGTGGATACCACACAACAGTCCCAACTGCTACCAATCGTCTGGACTATGAGACTATGGCATCTCTAATTGTGGAATGTTGTGAAGCTAAAGGTAGTCTGGAGGGGAAGGAGAAGCTATGAAGAGGAAGGTGGGGAAATGCCTGTTATTAAGATCTGGTCACCAAACACGGCTAAAAGCCATTTCAAGCAATGTTTCAATTCTGAATGGTGGTCTTTCACCAGGGCAATCCTGATAGTATCTTCCACTCTGGAACGTGCGCAAATATACTACGAGTATATATTAGGTTATTTACAAATATACATATAGTATACTTATGCTATTTCTTTACAACTGTTCTTATGTATATTTTTATCAATTAGGTATTGCTCTTATATAAAAACCGTTGATCTTCTCGCGTATGTGACGCATGTTTGGGGACGGTGCCTGGAACGTTATGGTGAGATTCAAACGGTCTCACTGGACATTTCTAAGGCCTTTGACCGGGTTTGGCACCGAGGACTTGTCAACAAACTGCCTTCTTACGGACTTCCCGTTTCCTTGTGTACGTGGATTGCCGACTTTTTGAGGGAGAGATCGATTCAGACGGTTGCTGATGGTTTCATCTCTTCCTCGCATTCAATAAATGCTGGCGTCCCACAAGGATCGGTTCTATCTCCGACATTGTTTTTGTTGCACATCAATGACCTCTTGACATGTGCACCAATCCATTGTTACGCGGATGACAGTACAGTCCATGATTGCTTTTTGTTTGACAAGCCCCAAAGGGCACACACAAACTCCAACGGCTCGGAGGGCTTTGAAACAGAGAATGGACGGTTACCTTGAGAGGGTCTCCTCTTGGGGTAAGAATAACCTCGTCGAATTTAATGTTTCAAAGACCCAATCATGTCTGATTACGTCTAAAAGGGATCGAAATGACAATCTAGTCTCCTTTAATGGAAGCAATCTTCCCAACAAGCCCTCCATTGATATGCTTGGTGTAACCTTAAGTGACCAGCTCAGGTATGGGGGCTCCATCGAAACCCGAGTAAAGTTAGTCTCAGAAGCTGGGCGTTGTACAGAGCCCGCAGATACTTTAATAGTACACAACTGCTGACCCTGTACAAATCGCAAGTGCGCCCCATTGTAGAATTTGGCAGCCACCTCTGGTCGGGAGTCCCAGAATATCTGAAAAAAAACCTTGACTCTGCAGAAACGGGCGGTGCGTTTGATAGATTCGCCTATCTTAACAAATGGGTTGCAATCTTCGGAGCACAGACGTCGGGTGGGAATGCTGTCCTTATTCTAACGGTATTTTAATGGAAGATGCTCCGAGGAACTAGCGTCATTGATCCCTTCGGCACCGGTGCATAGTCGGGAAACACGCCAAACGCGCGCCCAACATTTGCACACGGTTGACATTTGTCACATGAGAAGGGTCGCTTCTACGACTCGTTCTTGTGTTCAACAGCTCGGCTGTGGAATGATCTGTGCCGTCCTCTGTGTTTCCTCCATTATATAACATGGGTCTCTTCAAGACCCAAGTTCACTCCTTCCTATCCTCTGAAAGACCCTCCACACAGCATCCCCAAAGATGATATAGGCCTTGAGGGAAATTATTTCCTCCTTGGTCTCCTGTGTGGAGTTACTGTAAAAAAAAAAAACATTCATACATTATCTTCTGTTGTTCCGACTTCTAGCATGGCCTGACTCAAGTATTTGATTCACTCGATCGTGTCTTCCTTTGTCTTCCGTGGGCGTCCCCGCCTTCTTCTTCCTTTCACATTCGCGTCATGTATTCTCCTTACGCTCCTTTCTTCGTTCATTGGCTCTACATACCCAAACCATCTAACCATCCCATTCCTCTTATATAAAGGTGTCATAAATTATTGTCATATATTGCGTTAAAAATATTGTTACCCTGACTTAGTATATAGATTATATTCTTGTATATTTTTTGATAAAATAAATAAACGTTTAATAAAGCCATTTGGGTTATTACATGTTTTGCCGAAAGAAACAATCACTTGAAAATGATCACTGATGTTGGCTACAATAAATGATCATCTTGTAATAATTAACATAAGCTGATTATGTGAAGCGATGATTTCAATTTACAGATGAATGTAGGATTTTTGACATAATGAGAAAATATTAAATATTAAATCAGACAAACACTTTGTTGTAAACCACGAATAGACAGGACTTAAAGTTAGACTTGATTGTTTGACTTGAATTAGATTAGACAACTTAGAAGCAATATAAATTTTTTTTAAATCTTTAAATATAAAATTACTAGACAACCTAGTTAATAATCAAACAAGTGTCCTGTGTTATTATTAACTTCCACCTCGTACGTCGTTATGGATACCGTTGTTAGGTTGGCTTAGTCATCCGTTTAAATTTTATTATGTAATCAAGTAGCCTGTTTTCCAGTAATAATTGCTCTTTCTTGTATAAATATTGTAGGATTGTCTATCTTTAATGACTTCATAATATTCCAATTACACTGTTGTATTTACTACCTATTATTATTAATATATGTTAACGCTATCTCCCTCTTACACATAATACTTTTTCTATTGTTGTCTCCCTCTAATATTTTGTTCTCTTTTATCTCTCTTTTGTATTATATTTCATTCTATTGTATTCTGTAACTATACGTAACCGATAATTGTATTATTCTTTAGTTGTTATATTTGCCCCGACCTAAGTGAAACCGGTTGGTGATAAATAAAATTTATTTGTGGTTTATAAAAAAGCGTTTGATTTATTTAATATGATGTCAAACCACAAATTGATTGTTTCTGATGAAAAAAAAATGGTTAAACAGGCTCGAAAGGAGGGTTTCGTCCGCAGATTAACACAACTCATATCTTCCTGGCTGCTGTCTTGGGTTAGTGGCATTATGATGTTGTCCATACTCCGATAGATACGTGCCTAAAAACTTCAGTCGTAGTAGTCACCACGACTTATTCAAAGTACCACATGGTAAATGCTCTAGAACAGTATAATATAGCATGAAAAGACGATTGGTTCTATTGAATTAAATTTCTAAAACCGTAGATATATTTCAAACCTTGTAACTATAAATACTGCTACAATATTGCTGAATTCCGCGGAATCAGAGCGGGCGGCGCAGCGCTGTTTTTCTTCCAAACGACGTTCCTTTTATTATATAAATTCCGTATTATTTATTTTTCATTTTTCTTCGCTGGGGTTTGAACCCTCTCTATGCCTTTAACGCTATCTCGGAACTCGTCAGGCTCATGAATACCCGTGTTATTGCATCATAAAAAAATATCTTTGGAGGGAATCGAGTACAGAATACAGAAGTTTTGCACAAAAGTCTGGTGTCATCAACACTACATTACAGAGGGCGCCTGTGTGAAGGGATCATCACTCACTATGCTTTATGCAATATAACCCAACCTTACCTAACCTTACCTGACCCATCATTATATCGTAATATACGATATTCGAGGGGCCTCTCTGCTATCTGATGATGATTTTCGTCACCTTCCTTCCAGTTATTCATATTACGAGAATTTTCATTCATCGTAAGTGTCTGTGCCAGTAAGTTCTCGACCAGCCCAAGGTCGTAAATCTTGGACTTTTGGGTCAACAGTGGATTTAATATATCTAGAATATCTCGACGCGAATGTGTGATTGTTGCTTGTTAGATTAAAACACTACAGTTGTCAACAACGATTATATTTATGATGAATAATCAACAGTCTAGCGACGCTTAAGTATCTCTACAGTAAGTTAATGAAGACTTGTTGCTTACTGAGAATTTCGTGAGAAAAGAAGGAAGAATTACGCAGTTGATGTTATTTATAACATTGACAGTTTGAAAGGCATAGAAATGTGAATTGATGCGAGTTGTCTATTAATTGATTGCGTTCACAGTGAGTAAATTCAGGCATAAAGGTAAATCACATACTAAATTGAACTATAAATGGTTAAAACAAATAATATCATTAAAATAAACAGTACTAATAATCCAATAAATTGATCTTACTGTTGGCACCGGCAGTAGGTATATTACGTTTTTAGGTTAGGTGAAATGATGGATGTGTCGAAACCGATAGCAGAGTAATAAAATTAAGTAACAAAATTACACAGTAGATAAAACTCTTAAAATAAAATTGGTGAGATTAGTTTAACTTCATTATATATAATAATATATAAAAAAAAAAATATATATATAATAATATAATATAATAATTTAGAGATTTTAGAAATTAGGAAAAATGTAAATAATAAAGCAGACATAATAAATAAGCAACAAATTTTTATAAACCCTCTTTTGAACCTTTTCCCACTTAACCGGTCTTTCCCTGCTAATGACTTTGAAATCCCTGCTAATGTCTTTGAAATCCCTAATTGTAATAACCTTCCCCCACTCTTACCCATTCCCCTTCCTTCTACCCTTTCCAACAATATGTGATCTATATTTGATTTTTAAGTTTAGTATACAACTAATCCTGATGATGTGAACATTGTTCATGAAACATGTTGATTGTATATAAATAAAGTGATGTAAACTAAGTTATTTATTCTTTTGATTAAAATAATGACATCACAAAGTGAAACCCTTACAGAAGAAATTTTCTTCAAAAAAAAAATCATTATATCCCTTACCTCCCAGAGCAGTGTTTTCAATGTTAATTATTTTTGATTTGAATTCGTAAGATTCCATTTAATTATTATTATTATTTTTTTATTCAATGTAAATCACATTTAATAAAGCCATGATTAAGCTCTGATAATGATCCTAATATAACATTAATTAATAAGGTAAGGAAAATTATTCATTCCCCACTTCTCAGTATGTTCACAAGACCTAAATAATAAAACAATATAAAATTTTAAAATAAGTCAATAGCAGTCACGTCATTATAACACAATTAAGAAAACCTTGCCATTTGAATCGGGGAAAACAGATTTTAAAGTACCTCACAGAATGGAAAATCTATTTTCACAATTATTTTCTAAGTAAATCGTTTCCACCTGTAATAAATCATTTTAGCCACCATAAAAAAAAAATTGGGGAGGGGTAAATAGAATCAGTTAAATAAGTCGTCTTAAGGTTTGAAAATGGTCTTAGACGCCGAAACAGCTTTCACAATAATAAAAAAAACTAAAATACTTGAAGAACTTAATTAACATCAGTAAATTAGATTTATATTAAATTTAAAAAATATATTTTTTTTCTTTGACTGTGGCTCGGGACGTAGTCACTCATCGTTCAAAAGAAGGCGTAGTACATGTGTTTTATTTTTTAAGCGAAAACAAAATTAATATATAAATGCTGTAATTTTTGAAGAGCCGAAAAATCTAGACCATGCTAGGATGGTTGGGTTCCAGATTTGAAGAGACAGGTTCCTTATTATCTTCATTTTATCCGTTTTCGACTCAGAACAGTGGGATTCAAAGATGTATTAAGATTCAAAATTGCATGCAAAATATTTCATAAACTGAAATATTATTATTATTTTTATAAACAATAATTATTAATCTAAAACACTCATCCAAATTGAAAAAACCTTCCGAGCAAAGATAAATGTCGCCGGCAGGACTCGAACCCGCACCCTTATAATGTCCGGTCAGATGCTCTACCGTTGAGCTACGTCGGCTTATCGCAAACCCGCCAAGTTAATCAATATATACTAGTGTTTCATTCAATAATTACTGTTTTTATTATATTTTCACCTGTAAACAACCAACTTTATTAGTATGAGAAAGGCTTGTAACGGCTAAATCCCTCAAATAGATGGCGTCCTGCCGGCGACATTTATCTTTGCTCGGAAGGTTTTTTCAATTTGGATGAGTGTTTTAGATTAATAATTATTGTTTATAAAAATAATAATTGTTACCCTTTGCGCTATGCACAAAAATCTTGTCTTAAGTTTTTTAGAACTTTAGTTTATCAATTAATAAATATTTGACAAGTCAAAGCAATTTTCACCAATAAAATGTAGACATAATTTGTCTCGACGCCATCTATTTGAGGGATTTAGCCGTTACAAGCCTCTCTCATACTAATAAAGTTGGTTGTTTACAGGTGAAAATATAATAATAAAAACAGTAATTATTGAATGGAACACTAGTATAT
>JAHDVE020002828.1:0-60299 GCA_022606495.2 Halesus radiatus
AAAAAAATTACATTGGCTTAGCATTTATCAAAATCAAATCAGAAATATGACCCTTTTCAAATACTCTAAAATGATATTATCTCCAAGTCCGTTCCTTAGAGTAATAATATACCACTCTAAGGTCCGTTGAACGGACTACGTTCACAGAAAATCTATTAAAATGTATGGAAAAACCCAATGTTGCCATCGCAATGTAAATGCCAGGAGCTGCGCGTATTGTCATATTTCTACTGTATTTGCTTTTTCTGACCGTCCTACGTATGTTCTACAAAATATTAAAATATGAAGAAAAAAAATTAAAAGTGGAGAAGAATAATTGCGTTACTTTCCCGGTAGGTTTTTTTTTATTTAATAAACTTAACCAAAGTTTTGTAATTCACATAAAAAAATCAAATTCATTGTAATTATTGGAAAATTTATTTTTGGAATTTTAAAGAAAAACCTTCAACCATAAATAATAAGTATTTTTCTTTTTAAAAACCTTATATTTATAGTATTGCGTAATAATATGATCATTATTTCGAATTAATAATTAATCCCTCTCCTTCTTAAGTGGGTTTCGATAAATTCGAAGTCTTACAATTTTCGTATGTTTCATTCAAACTCCCCAGTAAAACCTTGAACCCTGTCTCTAAAGCACGTGGAAAGGTCGTCAACATTTGAATGGTGTGACCTCTCTTTACCCTAACCAAAACTTCACAGAGTTGGGTCATCATCCGGTTCAAAGGTTGACGAACACCGCACAGACTGCGAATCTAGAATTACGAAAACAATTTTCACTTTATTCAGAGCGCTCTAGGCATTTTACGGTGGGAATTTCAAGTTGGGACATTGAAACGAACGGGAGTGGGATTGTGTAGTTACACCCAAGGGTGTTTTTGACCTTTTTTGGATATTTCAAGCTTCGACAAATGTAGCATACGACATGGAGTAAATGATGTGTTGTTAGTTTTTCTAAGAATTTCTGGATTTCAACGAATTGATTGGGGTCCGTAACCTCATTCAAATATAATCATTTGAAATCACGAATGCTTTCAAAAGTTCAATGTAATTTTCTGCTATATACATTTCGTCTATATACATACTATTTAGGTAGGTGGGTAAATTTTAATACAACACGTAAATGTAAAAGTGATGTTTTTACGCCTGAAGGCCGATTTTTCAGTTAATTTTTAAGATTGTCTCGATCGGTGGCGCACCCAAGGGGGGGGGGCGCTTTGGGCGCTGAAGCCCTTTCCCTGGTCAAAAAAGTCACGTTTTGTTAATATTTTAAAGAAATAAATCGGTGATTAGTGAAAGTATTTAATACTCTGATGCATATGTGAATTATTTATTTATGCTATTTAGTATATTTTCATTGTGTATAACAGACTGCGTCCATTTACTATACACATGAACAAAATAATAATGTTTATGAAATTATACGGAATGACAAGAATTAAAATACATTTTTTTGCATGTTTCTTTAAACCTTCAAGATTTGTGTTGAAAATATCAAGAGAAATCTTATTTAGCAGCAACATATCCCTTGTCATTCTGTGCTAAGCTAACACGTCTGCTCTACCGTGTGGTAGGCATATTAGATCGTGGTGCCACCGATGACAGTAGTTGTTTGGTACAGACAGCTTATGGCATTCCAGGAGGTATGGCCTGTCTATTAAATTATGTATAATTTTATACGCCGTTACTGCAAGGGCCCCACTCCTAGATTGGAGACTTTCGTAGCGCGTCTCGGAGAGCAAATCTTCATGGTTCATAAATTTTGGGTACTCACCGTTCATTCTCATATACTTCGCCTTAACGTCGTCAGATTTAGTACGACTCTCCCTGCTTGTTTCGCCACCTGTTCAGCGTTAAGGTCACGTGGCACGGCATGTTAACGTACAATGTTTGTACATTGACGTATGCGTATTTTTTTGTCTTGAGGCTATCTAATGTGTGTGTTCTGCATTGTCACGCAAATGTTCATTTTCAAATTATCTCAAAGTAGCGCATATATACAAAAAAATGTAACCAATAAAATATTTCAAAAATGTAAAATTTGATTTGTCTACATCCTGCAATTCTTTAGTTTTTACAGCCATAGCACAAAACTACACAATATTACAAAACCGAGTACAGATCTTTCAATGTTTTTTTTTGTCTGAAAGTTCAATAGATTGTTCAGATAATCACACAAAGGAAGGGATAAAAAATATACCTGCAGGCAGTGTAAAATACCACCATTTTGCATATAATTTTTATAATTTTCTTACCCCTGATCCCCCGTTTTTTAGGGGTATTCCATACCCCCAGAACCCCTGATTAATTTCTGATTGCGGCACTGGTCTCGATAGCAAATTGACGAATGTAAACATATCTCAAACCGAGCTTAGAAAGCAACTGAAATATCGGCCTTGAATTAGCTAAACATTAAGATTTTCACTGCAAGGAATTAAGTGTCTACGTCTCTCTCGATACAGGAATTTCCCAGTGAGACAGACATTTGAATGTAGGCACATATTACTGAAAATTTTGTATGAAATAAATCTCGGTAGATTCATAATGCTATATATTTGGTTTTTTTTTTATTTTCAAGTAAACTTCCATGCTCAAAACCTAACTGACAACTTATTCGGTAAAAATGCTGGAACCGAGAATTCATCAATAGTTTCATCGGAACCACACTTTACAATACGTTGGTTTGCTGGACAGGATTTCACTTTGTGTCCTCATCTCTCGCCGAGCGCGATAACCGTTTTTGAGTGGAATACAAATTCTTGCCGGCTGGTTATACGGCCTTAACAAAATAAATAATATATATATATATATTGGCAACTGGTACATACAATTATCAACATGTATATTTTATCGCGGCATCACGTTCATAGTTTTGTATTAGAGATCGATGAACTAGTGGATGCAATTTATTAGCCATAAGTTATAATAGATTGTCTATAGTTAGTTAGTGATGAGATAGAGCATTGGAAAAAAAATATTTGTACAGCGACTTTGGCCTTCACAAAAACGCCGCTATACAAATCATCCAAATATTATTTTTATTTTTAACCCCCAACTCCAGTTAGGCCACTTGACTCTTACAACAGTCTCGGGGTGAAGTGCCACTACTTGACTCCAGTCGAGGAGTCGAGGGTAGTTCAAGTGTGCTCTGTAATTTCCCTGAGATTTGAATCAAAACCGCTGACAGTTATTAAGGGCGCGATGAGAGGGTGAAACGCCTCAATTATACGGGGTAATTTAAATAATATGTTATTGACAGATGATGCAAACAACATCGCCAATAAGGAACTCCAGTGAACAATATTACGGATTAAAAACAATTATTTATATTCATATAGATCAGCAAACACCGATTCTGAATACGCAAGGTTTATTATGTATAATTATTTATACGTAGAATTTATAAATCGTTATTTAAAAGGGAATAAGAATCATCTCATCAAACCATAAGTATTATTATTCTTTGAGTTAAAGTTTCAAAAAAGGTACATAATTTTATTACTTTTTTTACATGAATACCGCACAATAGTCTCAACTGCTCCCAACCGTCTGGAGCCAGTGAGACTATGGCATCCCCAATTGGGGAATGTTGTGAGGCTGAAGGTATTGGGTAGGGGAAGGAGAAGAGGAAGAGGAAGGTGGGGGAATACCTGGCTATTCAGATCTGGTCACCAAACACGGCTAAAAGCCATTTCAAGCAACGTTTCAATTCTGAATGGTGGTCTTTCACCAGGGCGATACTGAGAGTATCTTCCACTCTGAACGTGCGCAAATATACTATATATTATTTTTAAATTAATTAATTGTGAAACAGCACAAATTAGTTAAATAAAATTTACTTGTGCACGCCGGGATTTGAACCCGCGACCTTCGGATTCGTAGTCGAGAGCCTTACTCCTCGACCATGGAGGCCGTCTTATGTTTAATTATGATTTACTATGAATAGAATATAAAATTATGCATGGAAAAGTTCATCCTTGTTTGACATTTGACATTCTAACCTCAAAACCGACCGGCCATAGATTTGGAGCGTTTGGCGGGCTTTGAAAAATGGATACTTTGAAAATTTTAACTATGAAAACTAACTGTATAAAAAAAAATAGTGTTATTTAAATTAGAACGTCGATTTTTTTTAAATGGACTGGAGTTCCTTATTGATTAACGAGGTCTATTGACGCACTGAACAAAAAGATAATCCTCAAAAGTTATATATAGATTTGAAAGAAAACGGTAGTCACCAATTTTAATAGGACCTCTCGACATCTAGGCCCCGGACAGGCCAATGAAATTGATTATCTGTTCAAGAAAGATTTTTGTTATTTGAAAATGTTTGAATAATTTCAACAGAAGTAAGGAATAATTGAGCTTACTTCGAACAGACGGACACATCCACAACATACGTCGGTTTATTTCTTCAGTGACACAAATGTAATATGTAGTCATTAAACATCAGTGGCGTGCATTGCTCTATAACCAAAGGTAGACTGTGTAGGTTTGTTCATTATCATCTTCCGCTGATTGTCATGGCTAACTGATTAAATAAGGGTTTTCATGGAAAAATACATTTTTATTAGTAATTTGTCGCCTTTTAAAATTTTTCTTTAACATCTTTTTAAGGTTCGTTTTTCTTAGGGTAGGCACAGCTTTTCACCTTTTATGGACTGCATGCCACTGCTAAACATAGCCAAATAATTTTAAAGTAAGTAAATATGAATGTCGTTCTCTCACTAAAGCTAGGGTTTCCTAAGAAAGCGGTGCTGTTATCTAGCGGCTGTAATGTAACGGTGGATGGCGTCACTAAAGCATTGTCTGGAATCTATAGCTAAGAAGTGACCCATTTGTCAATTACTAAAACTATATAATACGTTAAAATGAAATGTGTAAAATAACAACTTATTGACAATTAATGTTATTATTATTATTATTTAAATACAAACCAGATGGCGTAGGTTTCCTGGAGACCGTTGTTGATTGTGAGCGGAACGTCAAATTGCGATGCCGCCATTTGCATGACGGCCGTCACGGGGGTGACAAACAGTTGTGAAACGTTTTTTCTCGCATAGCGGTGAACATTAAAAAAATAAATTAGTGCTGGAGTGTGTTGGACCAGTGAAAATGACGAAATTTTTATTGCTTTTGTAGGAAAGCACTAAGGTTTATAATGTGAAGACCAAATATTATAGAAAAAAATCTGCAGAGCAATATCGGAACAATACATGATAAATCGGGTTTTAATATTTGAGTACATATTATGTTATACATTAGTTAAATAACTATAACCGATTTCTAAACTATATTTCCTACATATATAACCATGTTTAGATCGACCATTCTCCACCGCAGTACGTCACTGTGTCCGTCTTACTTGACATCTCTGGTCACCGTTAAGACGGCCGTCTTGTTATGCCCTCCGCATCACGACATGTAACAGCATTGCTTTCTTAGGAATCCGTAAGCGAGACCTACGCCATAATATTAGGTACCTGCGACTTGTACCTACTCGTCTTCATAATAATTACCTAATTAATTATTTTGTTTGAAGAGGTTTAATCACTATGTACTTTTGTTACCTGATCCAGATTTTTTTTTAAAATTTAATTAAATACTTAGGAATAATAATAGACAATTTTATTATCGCGCTACCAGTTTCGACACATCCGTGTCATTCTCTAGCGTTCTTAAAACTAACTTAAATTAAACAAGTACAGAAATAATTACACATTATTAGGTGAGGGTAGTGGGAGTGGTGATTTGGAGGGGGGTCAGCGGTGGGAGGAGTTAAAATAACTAGGAAACATGGTTAACAAAGGTAATTTACAGGGTGCTATTATTTGGTCCAAAGTACATAGTGATTAAAACTCTTAAAAAATGTCTACAAATTGTTACATAGTAATACAAGAAATACAAATAATTAATAATTCTTCTTAATTTTCTAGATAATATACATATCAGAGACGCGCGAGGGTTTCATCGACCTGAATGACCTCGAGATCAAACTGCAACTTCACTCCACTTCGGGGCAGAGGCTCATCGGGTGCTTTGCCACAGCTTCCAAGGTCACCGGAGTCCTGGTGGACACCGTGGCAGCCACCCTCATCCTGCACCAGTACGGCGCGCTGGCCATTTGGAACCAGACGGTGGCCGGCTCAGGGTGTACCTTGGATATGAACCCCGACCTCCCGGGACTGGAGGATAGTCGCATGGTGCAGAAGGATGCCGCTATCTTTTCGTGTGGACGACTGGCTGGGGGGATGCAAGCACCCAGCGTGCTGATTCTGAAGAAGTCTCTTTTGAATAATAGCTTTTTTGATGAAGATTTAAAGGTTAGCATTTCTGGTTACTGCTTTTACAACGTGACTCATATATTTAGTTAATATTTACAGTAAAACCATTTTAACACCCTTCCATACTGGCAAACAAACTCTTATAAAATTTTTAATTATTAATTATTTTTATTCAGATTTAAAAACCTTATTGTAATATTTAATCAGTTGAAGAAAATAATATTAACATAACCTAAATGAAAGACGAAACCGGACAAAAGGACAGAAACTAAAAAGATTTCAGTCGCATCTGGGACTGAAATCTTTTTAGTTTCTGTCCTTTTGTCCGGTTTCGTCTTTCATTTAGGTTATGTTAATATTATTTTCTTCAATGATCTTATAAAATTATTGCACAATATAAGATTCAATCTGAGATTTAAGTCAGTGTTTCTCAAACTATGGGTCGCGACCCGGTATCGGGCCACGAAAGAAAGAATGCCATGTCGCATAAAAAACAAAAACCTGTAACCTAGTTTTACTCGAAAATCAATAATACAAGTAAATAACATTGAATCAATTAATCTACACGAACCCCTTTTCTCTAAAAGTGCTTTGTTATCAACACGACACTTATAATAAGGTCGGTACCACCTTAATAAATTTCTTTCTTTGAATTTTTTGTATTTTTTCGGCATTCACTATATAGCAATTTCTAGACATTTTGTTTGGAAGTTTTATTTACTATGTACTTTTGCTATTTTTGATTTAATAATTTCGCTACCGGTTTCGAATTAAGTTAGTTTTAAGAACGCTAGTGAATGACACAGTTCTGTCGAAACCGGTAGCGAAATTAATAAATCAAAAATAGCAAAATTACATAGTAAATAAAACTTCCAAACAAAATGTTCTTTCTTTGAATTTTTGTAAGAGTAAATTTTTTTTTTAATTTAATCTAAATCAAATTTAATAATGTTATTATTAAGTTCTGCAAGTTTTTTTAGTTGTTATTATTGTGACAGCTGTTTTGGTGTTTAAGGCCATTTTCAAAAACAGTTTGTTTAAAAACAGTTTGAAAATGGCCTTAAACGATGCGACATCATATATAGATTGAGGTGAAGTGTGTATTTATGTATGTAGAAGTGATATCGTGTTGTGTGTGTTAATTCTGTTAGTGCTGGAATTTCAGTATAATATTAATATTAATTATACTAATAATAACTGTCCGAAACGTTGGCTAAAGTAGGAGGAAGCGCAACACGGAATAATATCCCAAAAACTAATTAAGAGAATTCAAGTCAAAGCCTGAACAAGGTTTTGGGAGTCCATGATGTTAGACATATTAAATGATAATCTTGGAAAGTTTATCTTCGTAAGTCTGACAAAAATCATTTAGACTGGTACCAAAAATTTTAAGGCCTTAGCTTGAGTTAACAAGTCTCAACATTCTGGACAGTGGAGAATTATACCCATAATTAGTAGTGTGTTGATTGAGGAAAAACAATTAATTGTTTCTGAGTCTACGGCAAGGAAAGCCATATTTATGAAAAGTGGGTTTCATTTAAATCCGTTTTATTTAACCTCTGAAGAGAAAAATTGGACTTGTTTTGACAGCTTTATGAAATAATATTAATTAACTTATGTGTTGTTTAGGAATGTGGCGCAGTGGAAGCTGTCAGGGCAGGACTGGTCATGCAGCTGAAGGAGGCGGTTGGACAACAAACAATCTCCAGCAAGCAGGAGCACATAACAAGGTGAATGACACATTTCTCAAAGATTACAATTGAAATAAGAGAATTGCATAAGATAGATTGAGGTTATGAGCCGTATGGAAGGGATACCTATCGTTAGGTACATTAGGAAGAAATTTGGTAGTGAATAGAATATAGAATTGTGCCACAAATGTAGAGAGATGTGGAGTGAAGCCATAATTGTACGTTAGAACAGTTCAGAAACAGGGTGTCAAATTTAGTTGAGACAATCAAATGATAATAGATGGATTAGGAATAATAACAAATCAAATACATATTCAGAATTACGAGTCGATAAGGAAGAGATTCACTTGCCAGTAGGAACTTAACCCATGTTAAGATGGTTTTGGCATTTGGAACTTCGAGCTCCCGCGGTTTAATATTTCCATAGTGTGCCGGAAGTAAAATTTTGCACATGGCCCGCCGTGCACCGCGTGAATCTACTTTGGTAAACTTGTTCCGTCTTACCAGATTTATTATATTTTTTTATAAATATCTAATCACAAGTAGTTTCCCTAGAATAGTTACTTATATTCCACATATATACGAAAAAAAAGTATGTTTTTACGTTGCCCATCGGATATGCTGGCGTTCAACGGATACAAATTTTGTGAAGTTTTATTATTGTTTTTTTTTTCTTCAAAGTAAAAACTATTAATTTTTAATGACAAAATGTCGTTAAATATCTTGTATGTTTTCGTAATTCGTTACTGATAATCTAGCATTACTAACAATTATTTTTCCTACGACCAGGATATTATTTTTTTCACCAATAAATTATTGGGATTAACCAAATTTTGCTTTGCGATTGACCGGTTGGGAAACCTTTGTGGCCAAGCACTGTAAAGTAAAATTTTTATGTTTGCCGCATTATTATCGGAATGCTGGCAATCCGCACAGTACGGCTTACGGCCTGATTCTCAACGCATAGCACAGGCGTCAATGCTGTCCTTGTTCCATCGGTATTTCAATAGAAGATTCTCTGAGGAACTAGCTTTATTGATCCCTCTGATACCGGCGCATAGTCGGGAAACACGCCAAACGCGTGCCCAACATTTGTACATGGTTGACATTTGTCACATGAGAATGGGTTGTTTCAACAGCTCGTTCTTGAGTTTTCGAACGATTTGCTGGCCTCTGTGTTTTCTCCCTCCTCCAACATGGGTCTCACGAGACTAGTTTTTGAATTCTTTCACTTTTATATTCATATTTTCCCTATGATCGGTAACTATACTACTTCACCTTGAACATCATCGTTTTAAAAATAAATGCCTAGTTGAAACATAAAAATAATTAATTAATTAAAAATACGTTTCATTCTGTCTTTCCAGACAAGTTCTCGCTCACGTCCGAAACACTCCCGAGCTGATCCTCCTGTGCGGTGACAACAAGAAGCGGGTGCCCATCTTCCCGCTGCTGGTCCGACACCCGCGCGGCGCCTTCCTACACCACAACTTTGTGTGCGCTGTGCTCAGCGACGTGTTCGGAGTACAGGCCAGTAGTGCCGACTGCAACGGGGAGATGCTGGGGATCGACGAGGACCTGGCCAGAGAATATGCCAAATTGTTGAGGGATGAAGGGTGAGACTTTATTTTTTTGATGATTTAACAATCAGCACCCAAAAATATTCACTTTGCAGGTTGTTAACTCAAGAAACACTACAAATGATTTATTTGTAAATTCTATGTGTTCCTCAAATTGTAATATTTTAAATTTTATATGAAATACCTTCTAGAATTTTAGATAAAACATTCAAAATTGTTTTCACTGGTTTTCTACCTATTTTCTGACATTTTAGGATGTATTTCATAGAATTTAAAGATTACAGTTTGGGGATATTTTGTCTTTCGAAACCTTATACATTTTCCTAACTACCCGTATAGAATTTACAGATAAATCATTTGTGGTACCTATTGCTTGATTTTAGAGCCGTTTTTGTCAATTTGTTTTTTAAGTAGTGTCTGGTTGACATAATTTCAAAATTGCACTTTATAGAAAGGGCTCCCAACCTTTTTGAGGTCGGGAACTGCTTTTTACCACAGATTTCATGGAGCTCGACTTCTAACAAGAATCTTACAAGAATTTTGCCGTCACTTTTTTTAGCTCTTCAAATTTTAACCGTTAAGCCGCTTCGTTAATAAAAAAACATGAATCCAACAAAATCAATTTGTCCTACAATCAGGATATATATATATATTTTTTTCTATATAAATAGTGTAATGATAGAGGACCTAAGAGAGGAATTGAACCCACGACGCCTGGGTGGGTCCCAGATGCATTTGTCAACTCAGCCACTAACAACCGGTCTAATATTACCCTAAAGTCAATCAATTATGATTATTAATTTTATTTAAAAAAAAAAGAAAGAAACATTTCGGGTTACGAATAACCTGACAATATTTGATAATCTCCTATTAATATCACAGTAAGCTGAAGATGTCGCTTATGTCTTGATGGAGGACTTAGTCAACCGAGCAATCGAACTAATGATGCCTGGATGAGACCCAGACGCAATGACAACTCAGCCGCTGACCAGTCGCCTGTTATAATACTATTTAAAGTGAGAATCTTAAGTCATATCTAATCATTTGTTGTCTTTTAGATCCGCAAACTCTGTGAACGAACATCTCCGTCCGGGCTTCTGTCGCATATCCCTGCCGTACTTCGTCTCCGACAGCGAGCTGGCCTTCGTGCTAGAGGCGCTGAAGATGGTGGCCACCGAGGCCTGGAAGATCCTGCCGCAGTACGTGGTAGACCCGGAGACTGGACGCTGGAGCCACCGCACCCACTCCAACCTCCTCGCCAAGAAGTCTCTGGTCTCCATCAATTACACCGACGCCAAGATGACTTTTAACGAGAAACCTTCTTCTGGTAAGTTGTGGAATCTCTAATACCACCAGCATTCAGAATGTTTGTTATTTATTTATGTATTTATTTGATTATACGCCCATCTGGGCTTTTACATGGAATTTTAGAAAAGAATATACTGAGCTACCGAAAATTATAAGTACATAGAGATTTTAGACCATAAACAATATTTTTTAAACGTTTAACACAAATTATTAAAGCTACATTATCCACGTTATAATAATTAATTGTAGCATTTATCAAAGTGCTGGTATAGATGATGCTTTATTTTATAAATGGAGTCGGCAAACATATCAACAATACCTCCAAACTTGTTGCTCAGATCATGGATCCTATTGGTTAGTGAGTGAGACTGATGGTTGGTTGTGTACGTGTTGCTGAAAAATTTTACATTTTGTCTTGTGTTCATCGTCGGTACATGTAATTTAGTAGTGGCGACGATGGCAGGGCTGTCAATTAGGTGGTTAATGACTTTGTATAATGCAATTATGTACGGGCGACAGATTAAAAGACTTGTTGACTAGATACTTGCAGCTCATTATTGTCATTGATATTCAACTTAATGTGGATTTTGTTAGGTCCGGGTGATATACTCTTACAAAATGTGGCATACATAGTTTGATTTTGCAATAAGTGGATAACTTGAATTCCTATATGAGGATTTGATATAAAAAATCGGTTTTGTACATTTTTATACCTGTTATTCCTCACAAATGCATTTTATGAATTAAGAATTTTCATCTCTGATTACAGGACCCGGAACATTCCCTCAGACATATTACGAATGTCTGCAAACAGCTCGCAATCTTTTCAACAGTGCAAGGAAGTCTGCTCAGAGATACCCCTTGAGAGAAACAGACTTCAAATTCAACGCAAGAGCCGACTATCTCAGATGGTACATGCTGCCCATGGAGGCACAAGAACTGCTGCTAGGAAACTCTGCAAA
This sequence comes from Halesus radiatus, assembly GCA_022606495.2. Taxonomy (NCBI): domain Eukaryota; kingdom Metazoa; phylum Arthropoda; class Insecta; order Trichoptera; family Limnephilidae; genus Halesus; species Halesus radiatus. Next base: position 11,826 of record JAHDVE020002828.1, read on the forward strand.
TGTGAAACATGTTGTACCATTCGATCCTGCCATGTTCAACTCTGGAAGGAAGAGTGTCAGTTCTGGAGGAAGCTCCCCAGTTCCCAGCTCTTCCCCGAGGCATTTTAGCCTGTCAGCAATTGATTCATCGGAGTTTGCTGCATTCTCCAACTATAACTCCAACTTTAGGTCTTTATCAAGGGAATCAAGCATAATGGAACCATTATTGATCAGACCAGAAGCCGTCCGTGTGGATAGGGTCACCCCTCCTCCTGTTCACTTTGCAGTGGGAGAAGAAATCACCCCCGGAGCATACAATGCCCCTATTAATAAATTAATTAGAAGCGAGAGTAGATTGTCTAGGGCGAGATGCCACAGTCTGGGTTCTGATACTGACGGGCCCATCCCTTTGATTCCTCAAACAAGATTGAGCCTCGGAACGAACAACTCGTATATGAGAACTTTGGAAACATGCAACTGCAGCAGTCAAACAGATCTGCAGTCTCTGGATGACTTCATCAATTCTCCGTCTTCCAATTTAATGTATACCCACAAGGAAGGGTCCAACTCGGATTGCAGCCAGATGGGAAGGATTTCTCCCACGGCCTCGGTAGCTTCTCACACTTCCGAGGACTTGCAAGCCTACGTTAAAGAAATGACCAAAGAAATAGCCACAGAAATTAAGTTTGAAATAAGAGAAGTGATCTCAAAAGTAGAAGATGTCCTCGAAAACTCAGAAAATATTGAAATATCCAACAGAAACAACTTCTGCCGCAATCCTAACAATGTCTCAAGCCAAAGCCTTGATTCCAATTCCGTTTCCATATCGGATGTAGCAGAATACTTGATGGGAGTATCTAGAGAGATGGCCAGCGAAGTCAAGCATGAAATCAGGGAAATGGTTAATCAAGTGGATGAAATGATATCTCCAGAAATAAACACTACTGGTGTCCACTTTTATTTATCGTCTCCGAGCGGTTCGAGAAAGAACTCTCCGCCAGAAATGGTACGAAAGAGATATCGCTCTGGCTCAGAATCTGTGATTCCGCGAGTGAAATCAATTCCTCCATCGAGTCTGGATGATCTCCACGCAGTGAGAAAGACTCTAAGGAAGTCTCCGACAAGTCCAGTGATCTTGATGTCAGACAAGATGTTGAGTTCTCCGATTATGGAAACGGTGGATGGCGAAAAGGAAAGCCCCGTTTTTTTTCGGGCCTTACAATCAATCGGACAAACAGACTGTGGCACCTCGCCGCAGCATTCACCCGATAGTCTTCCACTTGACGTTCCTGGTGCTGGAAGTCTGTCATTCAATTCAAGCGACACTTCAAGCCCTGATACGATTATTCAGGTCCTGAGCAGCTCCATCACGTCCTTGCCCATCCCCAAGTCCGTAAGCACCCACAAACTGTCGGATGATGACAACTCCTGTACCGAAAGCGAATGCCAACAGCTGTTCTGTAAGAATAGGGTGTGGTACCACAACAACTCAGTCAGTTCGCAAGACAGTGGAATCAATATGTCATTTGTGGATCACGATCAAGGTTGCAGCGAAGCAGGTTAGAAAAGACAATTCTCTTCATAATACTCTCTGAAGCTTTGTATAGCTTATCTTGTTTTCTGAGCAACCAGAAACATCTTGCATGATAATATTGATGAACCAGAAATATCTTTTTCAGTGAAGAGGCGTCCAAGTTCGGATTCATCGTGCTACCGACGTAAGAGAAGCCACGGACGTAAAAACCAGTCTAAAGAGAAGAGCGAAGTTCCAGATATAATAGAGGGGGTTCCAGTGTGTTCGGATGAATACAGGACCTGTTGTTCCAGAAGTAATGAAACTCCAGAAAAGAAGCTATCAAACTGCAGACTTGACTTCCCGCTGCATAGAGATTGTGATGGCAAGAAAGAAAGGTAAGATATTTTACTGTGTCATTAATTTGTTTGAGGATCTTTGAAACAAAATGTAATATTTTGTCTATTACTGGTTTTGCTAGGTTAATTCTTAGATTGAGAGAATACCAAGTAGAGTAAGATGTTTCAACTCATGGCTTCAAAACTTCTGTGACTACTACGAGTGCATATATACACGATAGGAGAAGATATCAAGAGAGGATGTACTAGTTTTAACCTGTGGAATGTCAACGCGCACACTATGAATCCGATTCGGAATGGTTACATTTTCAATGAATTTTGAGCCTTAAATATGTTCATACAACATTCAAATAAATTTTATTCGTTTGGAAAATTAAAAATATATCTTTTAAAAAAATTCTTGCTCCTCTTTTGACATAACCGCAAAAATATTTCCGGTTTACAAAATCATATTACTGTACTTATTTACAGCAAAACCTCATATTATTTTATTTTTATTGTAAAGGGCACTTGTTTAACTTTATGGAAAATATAGTAAAACTTTAAAAATCCTTAATTTTTTTAACAGAGAGAGAAAAAATAATTTCTCTAAATATATTAAAGCTATTCTGGGGAAACTACTTATGATATAGATATACAACTTTTATAAATACATAAACACATAATTTGGCAAGTCAAAAACATCATTTTGCAAAAAACAAGTCAGTAATTACGAAATTAGTAAATTAATTATTAAATTAGAAATTAAAATTGCTCAGCTGGCGCACGGTGAGGCAAACACAAAAACGTCTAAAAATCCCGGCTTCCAAGGGGTTAACTATTCTGCTTCGTTAGAGATTTTGGTTCGAATAATGTGGAACTGGCATTATGGCTTCTTGTCTCATTTTTTAATGCATATTTCATAGCTCAATATCTCATGTTCTAATTTACATTGCGCACAGAAAATAGTAGCAGTGACCTAGAAATTCATCACAGTAACAGCTGTCCAAATTTCATGATGCCAAACTCACCGTTCAAGAGAATAAAAGAGATCCATGTATTTTTAGATAATATGACCACACATTCTGATTTGTTGGTTTAGTTCCAGATCTTCTTATTCCGCATCGGGAGACAGTCCGGGATCTCAGAGAACCAGCCGTGCATCTACAGCCAGTTCTGTGGACTCCAGCGAGTCGAGAAAGTCCAGCGGATACGACTCATTCAGCTCCAAGAAGTCCAGCCATAACACTGTGTCTTCTGAGGACTATGCCAGGTATAATCACATTTAGTTTGTTTTTTTTTTTAAACAAACCTTTTCGGGTTATGAATAATCTGACAATATTTTAAATACACTTACTATCATCATTTGCAATGATGGAGGATTTAGCCACCAGAGGAATTGAATATACAACGCCTTGGTGGGAACCCAACGCATTTATCTACTCAGCCACTAACCGGTTCTTTAGCTTTTAATTTTTTATATATTTTTTTAAAGTTTTATCATTTTTTTTTACATTTAAGCCCCGTTAAACTGATTGATATCAGTTTGTCAACGGGTTCTTAAAACAGTCTACATTTTAAATTTAAGAAAGGTGTATATATGTGTATGCGATAGCGGTGGGCGAAGCGGCTCGGTTTAGTGAGCCGGATCACTAAATCAGCTCTCTGTAAAGACAATCCACATGAAAACTGGACGAAAAAAGTATCGTGTAAGAGCGTCTTAAGGACGTCATTAGGAGGGCCAAGGGAGCGAGGGAGAGGGCATGGTGCGGGGAGACGCAAACCGTCGTTCAATCGAGCTGGATCGGCGAACCTGTAGTGAGTGATCCGGATCATCGAGCCGCTTCGCCCACCACTAGTATGCGAGTATATCACATTGTTATAATAAAACGATATTTATAAAAATTAAAAATACACGAAAAAGGGTACAAAAATACAGGGAAAATCAAAATGAAAAAGGGTATAAAAAATACAGAGAAAATCAGATAAAACATCAGTACAAAAAATCTTTTTCACATAAGCATTTTTTTAGCATTCTTCGGAAAATTAGTTTTTTATCACAATTTTTTTATTGATTTGGGTAACACTTTATTTTTGGGACATAGTATTCTTTGACCGTAATTATTTATGTACCCGGAAATTAGAAGTGCATCGTTTGTAGTTAGTCTTGAAACTGATTTAATTTTGTTTTAATGATTTTCTGTGCTGATTTGATAGACCTCACAAACAGTTGTCTTCACTTATACATCATCATCATTATTAATGCTACAATCTACAGCCCTTGCAGAGTCTTGGCTGTCTCTATGAAACGCCTCCACTCCCACGAGTTTCCTGCTGCTTCCCTTCAGCTCCGGCTGGCAGGATTATTGTAGAGAAGCCTCTTCGTTGTTCAGCTTTCTTCCATCCTTATTACGTACCCAGTGGAGCCGTTCCAGTATTATAAATCTTGTTATTGACAGCTGTTCAAACAATTGGTATAACTCATGTAGACGTCATTTTCTTGTAGGGCTCCAAAGATTTGTCTTATGATTTTCCATTTGATTTACATACAATATATCCTGCTTTAAATCTATGTTAAAATATAGTGTAAATACATAAAGACGTTTTAAAGGTTGTTGAAACCATGAAATTAATGCCAAAATGGACATAAACCTTGGGTGTGGTACTTTTTACCTCCCCCCTATCCTCTGATTATTTTCAAAGTTGCTTGCTTAACTTAGCTTTGACGGCCTCCATGTTCGAGGGGTAAATCCCTCGACTACGAATCCGAAGGCCGCGGGTCAAATCCCGGCGTGCGGCAAGCAAATTTTATTTAATTAATTTGTGTCGTCTCACAATTAATTCATTTAAAAATAATAAATAGTATATTTGCGCACGTTCCAGAGTGGAAGATACTCCCAGTATCGCCCAGGTGAAAGACCACCATTCAGAATTGAAACGTTGCTTGAAATGGCTCTTAGCCGTGTTTGGTGACCAGATTCCCCACCTTCCTCTCCTCCTTCTCCTTCCCCTCCCCAATGCTTTCAGCCTCACAACATTCCCTAATTGGGGATGCTATAGTCTCACTGGCTCCAGACGGTTGGGAGCAGTTTGGACTCTTGTGCGGTATTCATATAAAAAAAATAAAAAAACTGCCACTGATATAATGTGGTCATTTGCGTTGTGAATGAACAAGAAAAAGCTTTTTTAACTGATTACTCATCATCACGGCGTTACATCCCGTGGTGGGATTAGGCCTTCTCCACAAATGCTCTCTGCTGGCTGTAGTCCCTCGCTGTTCCTCTGTCCTTTCCCTGCCATGCAGTCCATTCACCTCTTCCTCAGTCTGCCTCTGGGTCGTTTCTTATTAATTACTTACATATCAATTATTATTTTAGGTGTTCCTCGCTATCGTGCTGCACCCCCCTGTCCCTGGGTGGAGGCGCTGGGGGCCCGGGGGACACGTGTCGCAGCCGCCTCAGCTCGGGCAGCAGCAGCGACTCGGACTTTCCGGGGGACTGTGTGTTCGACGAAGACGGCAAGTGGCACTGCCCGCCCAAGAGCGTGTGGAAAGGCACGGTCGAGGTAAATTACTTAAAAAAATTATTAGACGGTCTGCATAGCTCCTTAGTTTGACCCTTCTATCGACCTTCGGCGGCTGCCGCCATCAACATCAGTGATTCCGGTGAATGAAGAAATGACAACATGTCGATTAATGAGTGCATTTATTGACTGATCTACAAGACTTTTCATTATGCAAAAACGTTGTTCCCTCTACCGCAGCTGGTGAAGTCATCCTCTGTTGAACTATAGTTGCGTCAACTATTTTCGAAATTTCCCCAACCTCGCTGATATCGAGGCGATGGCCAGTTGGCTGTCGCCAACCCATCGAATTCCACCCATCAGCATATCAGGGCCATTGCTTCTTGAATTCGGTGCAGTTTCATCATAAGTACGGCAGTACGACGCGTGCATCGTATTTAGCTTATTGAACCCCACAGTTCTATTAGCTCCCTCAGTGAGTTTCTACCCAGATTTAGTAGTTACTTGGTTCGTTTGAGGTTAAGACAGTCTACAATCACTTAAGATGTGTCAATCTGGGTGCTTCCTCCCTTTCCTTCCAGTGCTCGGAGATTTGGTCTGCAGTTTAGCTTGGCAGGCTGCTAACCCTACAGCTGGCTCAGGTCCAGGAAGTGGTGCTGCAACCCCTTTTCTTGATAGCCCATAATATATATCTAGTGTTTAAAAATATAAATTAAATCGATATATGTATAATAAATTGATTTGTCTATCTTTAGGCAATGCAAGAGTTTGGCATGATTCGCCACCAGGACCGGGTGCTGGTGTGCCTGTCGGGGGGCGCTCACTCGCTCAGCCTCTTACATACGCTGCACCAGTACCAGTTCTACGCCCGCGCCAAGGGCGTGCATTTCACCATCGGTAATTATATCTAATCTTACACGAGTTCCTGTCCGATTACTGATGGAACCCATTAATCGGATCTACACAACCCAACCTAACTTACACAAACATAACTATTACCTTATCTGACAATATAAATTCTAAATTCTGGGGGTTGATTGATGTAAGAAGTTTCTCAGTCAAATTTGTGAATTGTACAGGAGAGGCAATTAATTTCTTACCGCAAAGTATACTGAAAAATTATCTTGATATATATATTAGATAATCCTCAATTTCATCTATAGTGGCTGATATATATAGAATTTGATTAGGCGAAATTTTAGAGTAAACTAACCTGAGTCAAATGAAGAAGAAATTGAAAATATAGCGACAAAATTTAACAATCATTTTATTTCGAGCATAGATCTTATAAGCGAAAGTATTCCAGAATGTCCTGTTAACAAACTAGACATAGACAGGCCTGTATGCACCGATGAAGAGTTTAAGTTTAAAAATATAGATTTACCATACTTAAAAAGAGTCTTAAGTAACATGAAATCGAAGGAATCTCCAGACGGTATTACAATAAATATAATCAAAGACTCCATTAATATTATTGGCGAATCGATGGTACAAATTATCAATGAATCTATGAATAGTGGAGTGTTTCCCAAAACTTGGAAGACATCTGTAATAACTCCTATTCCGAAAATCGATAACCCAAAAAAATTTGACGAATTCCGACCGATAAATTGCTTACCCAAATATGAACAAATACTTGAATACATTGTAAAGGAGCAATTAACTGAATATATTGAGACAAAGCAGATATTAGTTCGACAACAATCGGGTTTTAGAAATAAATTTTCTTGTGAAACCGCTATTAACTATGTAATACAAGAATGGAAAAATTATAGAGATAAAAACAGTAAAATTACTGCAGTATTTTTAGACTTAAAAAGGGCATTTGAAACAATCGATAGAGATAGATTAATAAAAAAATTAAGAAATATTGGAATTAACGGTAAAGAAATTAATTGGTTTGCTGATTTTCTATCAGAAAGAACGCAAGTAACAAAATATGGTGATATAATATCAGATCCACGTCATACTAGTAAAGGCGTTCCACAGGGATCTGTCCTAGGTCCATTGTTATTCATTATATATATAAATGATATTGTTGAAGTTTTAAAGCATTGTGCCATTAAATTATTTGCTGATGATACATTGTTATATATAGCCAGAAAAAAATTACAGGACGCCATTGAAGAGATACAAAATGACTTAAATAATGTAACACTTTGGTTAAACATAAACAAACTAAAACTGAATGTTATGAAAACTAAATTTCTGATTATTGATAGTCAAGGTGGAACCGAACATGCAATACTAACCATTGATAACATAAAGATAGAAAGGGTTAACAGTATTAAATATTTGGGTATAATATTAGATGATAAATTAAAATTCGACAAACACTTCGAATACATATCTAAGAAAATTGCTAAAAAGTTGGCTTCCTAAAAAGAATTAGGAATAACTTGGATCTCAAGACAACGCACCTTGTATACAATTCTATTGTAACTCCTCATTTAAATTATTGTTCTAGTGTTCTATTCTTATGTAATGAGGCCCAAAATAATAAACTACAGGTTATACAAAATAGGGGAATGAGGATGATTCTGAAATGTAATATCTTTACTAGAGTTAAAACAATGTTACAAAACTTAAATATGATGACAACTAAACAACATATAATATATAATACATTAACAATGATGTACAAGCTTAAAAATAACATGCTCCCTAAATATCTGCAAACTAATATTATGTATCATGAAAATATTCACAATTATCCTACGAGGAGTTGCCGAGACTTCAGGCTTCCCAAACAAAACTTACGTGTACACAGAACAGCGTGTTTTATAAAGGGCAAAAACTTTATAATAACCTACCAAATTCCATAAAGGAAGCCTCAAGTCTTGGAACTTTCCGTAAAACATGTGCTATATACATAAAGAAAAATTTATGACTTGTATTTCTATTTGTACTAACTGTATTTCTTAAACCCTATTTTTTTTTTTGAACTGGGGTAACTGTATTTCTTTTTTTTTATTAAGTGTATTCTTTCTGTTATAATTTTATAACTCTATTTATTTTATTATGTATCTTATATGTTTTTTTATTACTAGATGTATGAAAATTTGCTTACATCTAAATAAAGCTACAAATACAAATACAAATTACCAAAATCTGACATAGGAACTTCTAGCATTAACCCTATGAAATTTATTTTCTATGTTAATTTAGTAACAAATAATAATTGTCACATATAAATAAAAAGTCGGATTCAATTCCGAGACACTATTTAGTTTGCAATTGTGTTCGGGTAGAACTTTGTTAACATCATAAAGATAGCTGCCAATAATATGAGATTAAAAATGGAAAATAATATTCACAAATCTTGAATTTGAGATATGATATCGATGAAGATGGCATAAATTGAACTGGTCTCATTAGCTAAGTTGGTTGAGCGACGCCCCGGATAGGCAGAGGACCTGGGTTCGAGTCCCGGGTGCGACTGAAATCTTTTTATTTTCTGTCCTTTTTTCCGGTTTCGTCTTTCATTTAGGATATGTTAATATTATTTTCTTCAATGATTAAATAATAATTGACTTACTAATAGAAAAGTTTTATCTTACAGTGAAACTTATATAATGTACTTACCTTTATTTAAAACCTATAAAGTGAAAAAAAAACCTTACCATTTTGCTGCCAAATCCACGTTTCTTACCAATTTACCAATTACCAATGTGTAATTCTCCTATATTCCCTAAATATGTTCGTCAGGCGGCGCTAGTAGTAGGGATGCCACCAAAGATAACAAAAATTTCATTAGCATTTATTTTTAAGAAAGTCAAACACGTTTGTTTCAAATAGCACAGAGTCTCAAACATATTATCTTTTATAACAGTTCATTTTTCGTACTCTGAAGTTGCATGATTCGAGATATTTGTGAGTATTGTGTAGAAGTTTAATTGACTTACTAATATTGTATTTGTTCAGGTGCCGTAACAATAAGAGATGGACTATCCGACGTGGACCCCATCCACCTGATGGCCTACTGCAAGACCCTCGGAGTGAAGTACATCTACCAGGACAATCTGGAGAACACCTCTGTACCACAATGCTCCTGTAAGTTTCCCACTTTTATTGATGACCAGAATTTGTTCCCTCATTGAAGATAAGACGCTTGTTGGTTGTTTCTACCGTGCTTAACTTAACTTTGTCAGGGTCTCGGTGGTTGACACACCTGCTTATCACTTTGGAATGGTTTTTTCCACTGTTTTCCAAATATACTTACCTATATTTAATTATGTGTACATAATAATATATAAGTTCTCAAGATTTATAAATAGTGTCCTATTGAACTTTAATTCTGAGACAAAGAATCTATGTGATAGAGTGGAGCACTAAATCCAGGTTTTTTGTCTTTAGTGTATCATGAAAAAGGGATATACATTATTGGATCTTTTTTTTTGACGCCTTGCCTTGTTACAGCCCACAACCCTCTTTACATTCAATTAAATACAATATGTTCTGCATGGATTCTTTATCTTTGTGTTTCATTCTATTACTATCATGTTATATGCTAGCATTCTCTAATTGACGTAATTTTTTAGTTTATGTCATTCTCTATTTTCCATCATTCTATATTATCCAGCATTCTCTAGCAGTCATAATCCTCTATTTGCAACCATTCTCTATTGCCCGGCATTCTTTAGTACCCATGATCTTCTCTTTGCCATAATCCTATTTTGCAACCATTCTCTATTGGCGAGTATTCTCTAGTAGCCACAATCTTCTATTTGCAACCATTCTCTATTCCCCAGCATTCTTTAGTATCCATGGTCTTCTCTTTGCCATAATCCTCTTTTGCAACCATTATCTATTGGCGAGTATTCTCTAGTATCCATAATCATCTATTTGCAATGATTCTCTATTGTCTAGCATTCTCTAGCAGTCATATATTTGCAACCATTCTCTATTATTCAGCATTCTCTAGTAGCCATAATCCTCTATTTGTCATAATTCTCTATAACAATGAACATTGGTTTGTAGCAATATCCCGCAAGCAGCGAGAGCAGGACTTGTGCAGCTTCAGCAGCCACTGGACGCGGCGGCAGATGTACCGCGCGGCAGCAGAGCACGGTTACAGCGTCCTGGCCACTGGGCAGCACCTGGACGACGTGGCGCGCTCCTTCATCGTGTCCGTCTTCAGTAATGGCCGCCTAAAGACCATGAAAGCTCATTACTACATCAAGTGAGTTCATACTACATGTTTATGGTAACAATGTCCGGTTTTGATGAGACGATGACCAGTACATTATCTGTGAAGTCTCTGATTTGGTCTGCCTGAGTCTAAAGTTCTCATTGATGGTCCAAGCCCTAACTACTTGATGTGGATAGAAACCCACTGTAGTAGCTACTAGGGTCATTATCAAATGTGGCAGGAAATCACAAATGGAAGCATAGATAATAGAAATAAAGAAGATATGGCACGGAAGTGTGCAGACTGTCATCTAGTCATGACTAAACTGCACGGACTATCAAAGTAGCTGAGCTTGGTGAGTAAAAAAAAAAACGAAACGAGCGACTGTGCAAAAACAGGCGGCGTATTGCAACCTTTAGAGCACTGGCGTCAGATGGGAATGTTGCCCCTGTTCTACGGGTATTTCAACGCAAAATGCTCTGAGGAACTAGTGTCGTTAATCCCTCCTAGCACCAGTACATAGTCGGGAAAAAACACGCCAAACGCACGCCCAATATTTGTACTCGATTGACATTTGTCACATGAGAAAAGGTTGTATTCTTGAGTTCAACAGCACGACTATGGAACTATTTGCCACCTTTGTGTTTCCTCGTTCCTATAACCGATTGCTCTTCCGAGAACCGACAAACGTACACTGATAAACCTTGTAATTTACGTGACTAACGGTTAATTAGCTGTTAGCGATGAGATTAAAACTGTTTATTTTCTTCCAGGGAGCTTAATCTTCGCGTGATCCGTCCGTTCATCTATGTACGAGAGAAGAGCCTGGAGCAGTTTGTGGAGAGCCGCCACCTGCCGCAGTTCAAGACCCCTCATCCACCCGAGGGCCAGGGCCCCCTGGAGACCTGCGTCTTCGACACCGGGACTGACAAGAACATTTCTCCCGAGAAGGACGGGACCCATAGTGCCCCCGAGAGGGATACCACCAACACATCATCCAGGTATATTCAGTTTTATATTTAGTATTTAATCATTGAAGATAATATTAACAAATCTCAAATGAAATACGAAACAGAAAGAGATACAGAAATTAAAAAGGTATTGGTTGCATCTGAGAATCAAATCCAGGACCTCTGTCTTACTGGGACTAGCGCTCTAACTACCGAGCTAATGAGACCTTATTATTTTTCCATCATTTTTATCGATATTTTACCTCAATTTTAGAATTAATTAAATTTGGCTGCTATTATTTTCTGTGCCTCTTTCTGTTTCATATTTCATTTGAGATTTTCACATTGTAAATGATATATAGAGATGCCCTAACATGTAAGAGGAAGAAACCAAAGTTGGAGGGACGGGGTGCGAGCTAGATGTGCTGCCAATTTAAGTAAAGCAGCTACTAAGTAAAAAGGTTTGGCGTGTTTACAAAAACTGAATATTTTGTTGGAGTATTTAGTTTGACCCTTTTTATAAGCGTTTTGAAATCATTCTAGTTTCAGAATTACGCGCGAAACATCAACAAGCATTATTATAAGCTATAAGGTGTCAAAGTCAGGAATGTTTACTGGAGTCAAAGTCACGCGAAACAAATGTGGATGGCAGTGCACCAAAGCTGGTGCCAAAATGGGTTTCACTTGACCTTTGCCTCCAGCCGTCGAAATCGTATTAGGGCAAGTCTATCAATTATATGATTAAATAATACAATGAGGTTTATAAGGTTCAATAAGTTATTTCAATAAATTTATATTTAGTAGTTGTTTCAATTAAATGGGTTCTACCATGCTGGTACAATAAATGCTCCGCAGCTGATGGTAATCAAATGTATTTTGTAACACCCCAACTTTACATTGTATTCTCTTTTCCAGCAAGATGAACCGTTCCCTGTCCGCCCCGTGTGGGACGAAGAAGCTGGGCATCCGGCCCGCGTCTCGGGCTCGGGCCAGCTCGGCGCCTAGCGGTCCCGGCATCGGTCCCGGGGGCCTGTGCAGCCTGTTGCAGAGCCAAGAGGCGGCCCAGCCCGGTCTGTTCGCCAGTCTGAAGGTGGCACTCCATCCGCTCATTAGCGCTAGGTATGATCGATCAGGTTCCATGAAAAAATACAACATTGATGAAAAGTGATGAAAAAAAAAACTTTCCTATTCTAACCTAACCTAATCTAAACTAACGTATTATTTTATGATATTCTATTTTATCTGATTACCGTTGGATCATCATCACAATCACGGCATTATATCCCAGGGTGCGATTTGGCCTCCACCATAAATGCTCTTCATTGGCTGCGGTCTCTCGCCTCTGTCCATTTGCCTCCAGTCCTCAGTTCTTCCCGTCCTGCTTCAATCCTCTTCCACACAGTATATCCACCTCTTCCTCTGTCTGCCTCTGGGTTGCTTCTGCTGGGACACCAACTTGGTCATATCATTTCATGTTACAATCCACCGTTAAACCTAGATACACATTTTGGTTACTAGTTTCCGTCCTGCTCCAATCCTATTCCACGCAGTCTATCCACCTCTTCCTCAGCCTGCCTCTGGGTTAGTTCTACTGAGGCATCCACTTGGTCATATCATTTCATGTTACAATCCACCCCCTAAGACCTAGATTCACATATTGGTTACTAGTTTCTGTCCTGCTCCAATCCTCTTCCACGCAGTCTATCCACCTCTTCCTCAGTCTGTCTCTGGGTTGCTTCCACTGGGGCACCCACTCCGTCATAATTTTTGATTTGATTGGGTTCCCCAGATGACAAATAACTCATCACATCTCTGCTAAGGAGTATGTGGCTTATATCCTCAACTTTAGTTTTGATTTCAGCGTAAAAAAGATGTAATGATTTGATCAAGCCTCAAAATGGAAAAACGGCTGTTACGCATAAAAATAAACAGCATAACAGAACTTAAGAATTATTATAAAATAATATTAAAAAACAAGTATGTACGAGTGTAATGAGATGTTTTAACTTTGGTTTTTTGTTCTCTTGTCAACAGGAACATAGAAAAGGACATGAAGGAATACAGAAACCGGAAGAGATCTGTCATCCAGATGAAGAATGGCGCACCAGTTTACAATTCTGATGAAGGGACAGATGAAGAATCCGTTCCTTGAAAAGAACTATTACAATATTCAGTTTGAATGGCTTCCTTTATTGTTTTTAAGCAAAAAACAAGATGGCCGCTAGGACAGGCATTATTGCAAATATTGACAGTGTGATTACGAAAAAGAGTTATGCCGTTGTAGCGAGAACATATGAATAATTATTACATACAATAAACACATTATCGCCGCTAGTGTTGCCAACATATTAATGTGGCTAGAGAATTTAATAATTATTTATAATAGGTGCTCGCTACACCGTCATTTGTTGTTTAATTTTTTTGATTCCCTTTGTGTGTAATATTTGTTCCTATTGCTTTTGTACTTAAACTGATATTTTTTAACTCAATCAGATTATGTTTGAAGGTTTTAGATTTTGAAGGTTGTAAGGCACCTTCCATTTGTTATTTATGCTCAGGTTTGTTTATATTAATGGAGATATTAGTTTAACATGTTATTATAATCACAAAATCATGTTTTACTTCCTGCTAAATTTATCATGTATATTTATATGTTGCTGTTTATATTCCATTATCATTTTTACTAAAGGTTGCAATCATGAAATTGTGAATGAATGGTTCAAAGATGTATTGCGAATGGTGCACCTTAAAAATGTATGTTAGTTAGAGGTGTACTCTTATTGACTCAAATTCGAGTCACACAAGTCTTTTTGTACTAGTTATTCAGATACGAGTCATGAGTCTTTTTATATACTAAGTTATTCAAATATGAGTCTTTTTAAAAACTAAGCTACTCAAATACGAGTCATGAGTCTTTTTGTATTCTAAGTTATTAAAATATGAGTCTTTTTAAAAACTAAGTTACTCATATACGAGTCTTTCTAATTCTAAGTTACTCAAATAAGAGTCTTTTTAAAAACTAAGTTACTCAAATATGAGTCGTAGAGTCTTTTTGTATTCTAAGTTACTCAAATACAAGTCACATGAGTCTTTTTGCATTCTAAGTTACTCGAATACCTCAAATTCTATTTCGGGTGTTAACCAACTCTTAAATGAGTTGCGTTGATTTGTCTGGTTTTGTCAAATGATGAATATTTTAAATGCACACAGACGTAATGTTAATCTTTTTTTTTTTTTTTCAATAATATTGTTATCAATGTGCACAAGAGCTACGGAAAAGTAATCAAATATTATATTATTACGTTCCTGACATTAGGCGGAATAAATATCTAATCTTTTCGTGTAACACACGAAACAGTGTAGATGGCCGATATATTTTAAGAATCATTTACTCAATTATATACGCTTAGAATTAATGCTAGAGTTATAAGGCGAATATATTAGAGTATGTTTGTTTTTCTCATAAAAATTGAAAAATATGTGTTTTTCAAATATTTTTTAGTAGTGTATGAATAGTCTTGATGTCTTCCCCATAATCTAGTAAATTGCAGATATTATGGTCTGTTTGATTCTTGTGACATTAAAACAGTGATGCACAACCCGCGGACTGCAGGCGTTTTTGTGCATTCTAAGAAATAAATGGTTACCGTTTTAAAAATTCAAAAGTTTACCGAACCGAATTTTATTTGAAAACCCTGACTTATAAATTTTGTTTTTCTAAATAAATTTTGTAATTAAATCTAAAGATTTAACATTGTTATTATGAAATGCGATGTTTTAGGTAGGTACCTAGTTAAATTCTGGGTTTATAATTGGCATACACCTACTGGCTCCGGACAGTTGGGATGTTTGTACGATATTCACTTAGAAGTTATTAAAAAATCTACATTAGTGATGCCATCGGCTGTAAAGTTAACCTTGTCAAGCTGTAGATACCCCACCCACTGCGGCCTGTGAACATTTAGAAAATAGATTAATTGGTTATTCGGCTAAAAAGGTTGTGCATCACTGCATTAGATAATTGTTTTTCATAAGTGTTTTATCTTTTGTCGGTTTTTGAGGTTATGTCCATTTGCGATACCTATTCCTTTTTGAGGAAACGTTTCAGACAGCCTTGCAGTGTCCATCATCAGGGCAAACGTGTAGAATGAAGAAAGTTGATCACAGTATGGCTTAACACTCCAAAATCAACCAACGTAATATCATTAGTAAAGAAAATCTTAAATCATGCATTAATTAATCAACTTATTTTTAACATCAAAATATGTGAAGAGTATGAAAAACACTGCTACAAAAGTTATTTTTCTCCGTGTCTGAAAATGTTTACATTAAAAATAGTTGATAATAATTTATTTTAAATTTACCTTTTCCTGAATTACCATTATGCATAGGCACATATACCTACAGTAGAATCATTTTCAAGACGTTCTTGCTTGTGTAGTGGTGTACTGTATCTGTGCTGTATAGTGAACCACTATCGATATGCACAAATACATTCAAACGTGTGCTCGTTCAAATGATTTTCCAGTACTTGGATTTATACGTAATTGTCATGATCGAAATAAGTATATTCAATTCATGATAATACATATAATAATTATAAATAGAATATACTATACATGGGTTCTTATTTTAAAATAAATTGTAATGATCAAATATTATATTCTATTCATGATATTCAAATATGAATAGAAGATACTAAATGAACTATTTTTCTCGCTATTTCTTCAAAATCAATAAGATTTTAATTATAACATGTATTCCAATTGAAAGTAAGAGGTTTTTTATAAATCCGTTTGTAACAATAATGATTTATGTAATATTATTCAGTCAATTTTATCTGCCATATTGATTTATAAAAAAAAAAAATGGTTGCTTGTTCCGGAAGACATTATAATATAATATTTAAAAGTAAAAATAATTATTGTTAGCCACAACTATCAAAATGTATACTTTATTTAAATAATTTTAGTTTATAACTAATCTTGCTTATCAGATATTTTGTATTAAAGATAAAAAGGCGTTCCCATATTTACTTAAGCTCTTTGCGTATCAGTGATACATAATAATTAAGTGTAGACGAAATATATAGATGCTTTACCGACCAATCAACCAACCATCGTGATAATATTTCAGAGTTTGTCATTAAAAATGTGCTTGCAATTGAGGGGGAGGCTGCATTACGAGCAATTTTGCAAAAAATGTTTTTATGAATCTGTTTCATCAATGATCAGGAGGCCTATTCTGGTTCTTTTAAAGGAAAATTCCTTATCCTTTTCCTTAAGCTTAAAATACTTCTTGCTTACTGTGGTTCCGTTACTCTCGGATGACAGCTGTCATTCAGCGAATGGCATTCATTAAAAATATAATTATTTGCATAGTTTTAACAAGAGAACAACTCAATATTAACGTAAGTATTGACTTTAAACATTATTATTGAGTCATTTGTCGCATAATAATTTACATACCTCATTTTATAGATGTTTATTTTCGACACGGTAAACAAAACAATGCACGACAGCAAGCGGCAGCATAGATATATACTATGGCGGTAAATGTCACTTTTAGAAGTAGTGACAATAAAAAGGTCATTATTGTCTAGTGAAGCAGGTAACTTTTTACGAAACGTAATTCTTCATTACAAGGTGTATTTATGCTATTTAAAAATAAAATAAAAAATTGATTAAAATGCATTATTGTTTTGGTTCAAAACCTTGTGTCACTTGAAGATATTTCATCAATTTGTATTTTCAAATAATCTCTTAACAAACTGTTTTGGATTTTTTTACTATGTCTCTCCGCAATTCTGCAGTTAAACAAAAAATCTTTAAACCCAAGGAAAAGGATAAGGAATTTTCCTTAAAAATCATTTGGTCATTCTTTCCATCTTCTTGCGAAGTTTGTATCTTGGTCGGTAATGCAGGAAACTATATGGGAGTTTTGCTGTCACCTTTTAAAGGTTTAAGAAGTTAAAGTAGCGATTCTCTGGAATAAAGGGCAAATTGCTTCTATTGCAGTCATAGAATAAAGAATACACAATAGAAGTGCCTTCTATGTAGATTTAAATGGAAGCCTTCTGCCTTTGACTTAGTATCTTTCGTTCTAGCCCCGAGAGAGTCAATGAGAAAACTGCAAATACAACACTCTTTCTCTTACACTATTGTAAATAGCCATTCCATTTGATCGAAAAGAAATGATGCCGAATAATTTTTTGTATTAGAAGTTTAAGGCCCAAATGGCCGGACTTTTGGATCACCCAACATGCCCACATCGCATTTTTTGTGTTAGTCTTTATTCTATGATTGCAGCCTACTCCTCAATTGAAAATGAATTCTTTTACAATATTTTATGCTAGCAGTATGGGAAACATTATTTTGATATGATTTGAATACAAACAGATTATATTGTAAAGGGGGTGGGAACTATTGAAGGACCTTATACAGGTGATATTTACAAGCATGGTAGACACTTAGTATCACCCTGGTGAGACACCATCATTCAGAATCCCATCTCATTCCCCTCCCCACTTCCTTCAGCTTCACAACATGCGTCCTTTAGATGATTTTTCATGAAAACGGCGCTATAAAAGTGATCCAAATACAAATACTATATCTCTTTTTTCATCATCAGTATATACATCTCAAGATATGTCCTCCTCAACAAATGCTCTCCACTGGCTGTGATCCCTCGCCTCGGTCCATTCGCCTCCAATCCTCAGTCCTTCCCGTCCTGCTCCAATCCTCTTCCACGGTCTGTCTCTGGGTTGCTTCCACTGGGGCACCCACACTCATAATTTTTGGTATCTTTTCTATAATGTCCTTAAATATTTCACTGAATATTAGTAGAATATATATCAGTCACAACGTATAATATAAAGAAGTAAATTCATATTTCGGCACTAGATTGATAATACGGGGTGTTTAAAATGAAGATGCTTTCTATACAGCTCTATAAAATTGTAAGTTTAAGCATTATGTTAAAATACTATCTCTGTTCTATAAAGTTGTTACCTTGCTGTGTTAGATGTTACTGCATATTATGTTACTTACATACTGGATGTATTAAATTTTACATCTAATTCTTGATGTATAAAGTTTTACATCTTCTTCTAGATGTATTAAGTTTTACATATATGTAATTCTGGATGTATTAAGCTTACATATATGTAATTATGGATGTATTAAGTTTTACATATATGTAATTCTGATTATTGAGTTTTTCATATATGTAATTCTGGATGCATTAAGTTTTATATGTATGTAACTCTGGATGTATTAAGTTTTGCATATATGTAATTCTGGATGTATTAAGTTACATATATCTATATGGATTTCCAGGTAGTAAATTAATGCGCAGGCTACATTATATATCAGCAAAGCGTCTTTTCTAGCTAGCATACATTGTCTTAATGAATGTTCTGATAAGAATTTGATGTAATTTTTTTTAATTAGCAATGATGCCATATTAATTATTAAGAAAATGTAATTTACAGATAATTTATCTGAATTATTGATGAATCCCTTAACACATTTGCTGTCACTCATTATATACTCAATAGTTACTATGTACACAAATTTATCTCTCATATTGTAATAAGCTTCTCGGAAGTAGATTTATTTCTTTTAGGTATGAGTAGGGAACCTGAAAAATTCTATTTGAAAAAGTTATTATTTGGCTAAAGTATTGTTATTTTTTGGTGAAATTCGCGTTATTTTTGGGAAAAACTGCGGTATTTTGCAACAAAAGTGGTGTTATGTTCCTTTTTTGGTATTTTGCAACAAAATTGGTGGATAATTTTTTGTTTTTTATTTTTATTTTTCCTTTTTTTTATTAAATTACTATTTTTTAAAAATTGAAAAAAGAATGAGAGTATGCGGCACTTTTGACATGAAGTTATCTGCATTCCATTTTATGACTATTCATGCTTGCCAAAACCATAGACAAATATATATTTAGAGTGAACAATATTACTTTCTTATTTTAAAATAGCAGAATATCACGTGAAAAATACGAACATTCGGCATTATTTACTGAGCGTTTCGAGTTTTTCATGTAAAAATTCGCATTATTGCAAACGATAAATTTTCAGGTCTCTTGGTATGAGTTATTACATCCTTTTTTTAACTACCAACTCTGGAATGGATTAAAAATTTACTATGCATTATTTTTATTAAATTATCGATTCAAACCTTCCATTCCTGCAAATTTATAGTGGCTTTCTAAGCATTGTGGATGACAATAAATATCATTAATCATGTAATCAGTGACAGTGAATGTCATTACTAATGTAATAACTTGCATATTGCAAAGAGAGATAAATTGTAGATGCAGTGGCATATCTCAGACAGGTGATAAACTGTACTTCTCAGATGGGATGCGTTTACTCATAAATTGAATAAAAATAAAATTCATTGTCATATAAGAAAACTACTGTTTTATTGGCATACCATACTAAACCTTATGTTTAAATATATATTTTTTGAGTCCTTTTTTTTTCAAAATATATATAAATATTGTAATTAAGTCCCGTTGAACTGATTGATATCAGTTTATCAATGGGTTCTTAGTAACGGTCTATATTTAAAAGATAAGAAAGGTACATAATTATTATTTAATTTTTTTAATGAAAAAAATGAATGTCTACAAAAATAAAAGCAAGGGTATAAAAAATACAGAGAAAATCAAAAATAAAAAGACTACAAAAATTACAATGAAAATCTGAGAAAAAGAAAGAAAAAAAAAAGATTAATATCTACTTATAAAAAATATTTTTTCAGCATGCATTTCCTTCTGAAATTTGGTTAACATTTTTTTTAAACTGGGTAAAATCTTGTAAATTACCGTATTTATTTAGGTATCTGGGAATTATAAGTCCATCGTTTGCAGTTAGTCTTGTGTTATGAGCATGCACTACTATTTTGTTATATTCAGATTGAGATGTGTTGACTGCTGACTCACAATTTGCAGCCACAATATACCACAAACGGATAATAAGTTTACAGAATCGTATAGTAGTGATTTAGGTACATCGTGTCTTTGTTTGTATTCAGTTTTTTTAAAGAGTAATTTGATCATGGAATAAATAGGTTGGCAGCAAATGTGTTATAGGGATCGAACTCGTTATAATTGAATCAAGCGCTCATTCTTCTACCTCGACAGCCGTTCATGTTATTTATTAATGTTTCCATTCCTAGTTAAAGACAAAACTATGTGCCAAATATACTTCAATGAGTGAAAGCCACTCTGATACCTCAATAAATAAATTTAAAAAAATAACACACAATTTGCGTCACTTTGCTGAAACAATTTTATAAAAGATTTTTCGAATAATGTTACTACTGATCCGTAATAAAAAAAAATTCAGAAATAAAAATTAAAAAAAACATTTATTTGTTACGTAGAAATAATATTATAAAATATTGTTACCATGGTTCCAAAAACAGATTTTTGGGTACAGGTATTTTTGCTGTCATTAAAATGGTAGTAATTATTGTTGTAGATAAATATGTAGTTTTTGAAAAGACGTCATGTTATTAACATTTGAACAAAGTTGTTGATTGAAGTTTTTGAGTACCTACTTACATATTTTAAAATGCATTTATCTAATCAAAGATTAGATGTAAAAAGGATGTCTAAGATAAGATAAATTTTGCATTATCAATGGAAAAATGTAATAAAAATAGCTCCATTTTCTAGTGAGTCATCATCAACATGAACAAATTTACTGGAGTTTTTTGCTTGGAGTATTTTAAGAGAAAAAAAATAGGTTTTATGGGGAGATTTAAAAAAAATACTTATTTTGAAATCAGAATGAGTGAAAAATTAAAATCCCATTTTAAAAAAAAATAATATGTAAGTAGGTACTTGCTGTTAGATACAAACTTATGAATGAGAAATTTATATTGCATAATAATTATAGCATATTTATATTATTACATTAATCTTCTATATTTTCATATAATATTATTATTCTACAATCGCCATTAGATTATGTATTATAATTATGCAATTGGGATATAAAATAAATAAAAAAATAAAATAAAAACTCTGTGTTATTATTTAAAAATATATTTTCACCACATTCATAGCAAAGTAAGGAGATAGGTACTTTATTTCATCCAAATGTCCAATTATGGTGTCACATTTTTTGACAGTAAGTATTTCAAACCTCCATATTTATTATTTATTTATTGATACGGAGGCGGTTTGCATAGCTCTCGTGAGCACTCATTCATTGTGCTGTTTCCCATTTTACCTTATTCCTTTGACCAGTAACCCAGTCCCTTTGATAAAGTTCACCAGGGTTGTCTTTGGATATTTGGCTATGTCTCTTGGTTCCACAATATGTCTTCCCTGGTAGCTGAGCCTTCCTTCCATCAAGGCGGGACATTGATACCATAGGTGCATTGGAGTCTCTTCATCCTCTTCACATTTCTTGCATCTATCAGTGTTTTCCACTCCCAACAGCTGCATGTGTATCCTGAGGTGGCAGTGTCCCATTAGTAGTCCTACCAGTTCCCTCAGTGAGTTTCTGTCCTCCATAGCTTATGATTGAATTCAATTTTCAAACTGAGAATAGTTGTATTGACCTATAAACGCGCCCGAGTTTCAAAACTCTTGAGAAATTAAAGAATTTGGAACGAACAATATGGCGACTTGTCATATTATATTTTGAGAGTTAAATGGATGTTTTAAAACTCCCTAGCTCATGATGAAAACAACTTCTGGAAAAATTGCTTTGCAAATTTCATGACACTGACCTCTTTGGAGATTTTACAATCATAGTTATAATTTAGATAGGTATGTATTTAAAAAAAAACTAAATATGTTATGACGGCCTATGTGGTTGAGAGATTACGATTCTCGACTACGAATACAGAGGTCGCATGCTCAAATCCAGGCACACGTAAGTAAAATTTGTTTGATTTATTGTGTTATTTCCCAAATTATTCATTTAAAATAATATATTGCATATTTGCGGCACATTCCAGAGTGGTAGATACTTTCAGTATCGCCCTGGCAAAAGACCACATTTCAGAATCGAAACGTTGCTTGAGTTGGCTTTTGCCGTGTTTGGTGACCAGATCTGAATAACAAGATACTTACCCACCCCCCTCTTTTTCCCACTCTTCAGCCTCACAACATACCCCAATTGGGGATACCATAGTCTCACTAGCTCCAGACAGTTGGGAGAAGTTCTCTTGTGCGGACAGACATAAAATTTTTTAAAAAGTCCGCACTCGAGTATGTACCAGAATTAGACGATGTATGAATGTGAATGAGGCAAAAAGAATGCGCCAGGACAGAGTTGTGTGGTGGTCTATCCTCACTGCGTACCTGTCCGGGGATCCGTAGGCATGATGATTTGTTTGTTAATTAAATACTTAGTTCAATTTACTGGAATAACTTATGGAAACCTGATTGTAATATTAAATCATTGAAGAAGATAATATTAAATCATTGAAGAAGATAATGTTAACAAATCTCATATGAAACATGAAACAGAAAAGATACAGTAATGAGACCTGTTTATTTTACACCAATTTTACCGATGTCACACTTCAAATGACTCACCAATATTATCAAATAATTCCCAATTTAATTGAGGATAATATTGGTAAGTTTTAAATTTTAAGTATGATATCGATAAAATGACGTAAAATAAACAAGTTACATTAGCTCAGTGGTTAGAGCGGATGTCCTGGTAAGACAGAGGTTCTGGGTTCGATTCCCAGATGCGACTGATACCTTTGTAGTCAGGCACCGTTTGAAATTAATATTTATGAACTTAGTGTTGGCAGCACCAAAAGTGGCTTTCATACGAGCGGGCGTCCCAATACTAATAAAGACATGGCGTCGAAAGGTTCAACCATCCAGTCATCCTTTCCTAAAGTTGGTAGGTTTGACTTTAGGAAAGGACGACTGGATGGTTGAATCTTTCGACACCATGGCTTTTTTAGTATTGGGCTGCCCGCTCGTGTGGAAGGCCTAAAATATTTATTATTACTTTTAATAAATTTAATTATATCTAACAGTAAACCCTCTTAACTTAACATGCATCCTTACACTAAAGGTGATTATCACACGGTTCACCTTTTTATTATATATATCTTTGTCAGTTAGATGTTTCATTTGAGATTTGTTAATATTATCTTTTTCAATGATTAAAGGTTTATTCTCATCTACCAGTACGGCGCAGTGCAGAACAGTACAGTACAGACGGAAGTACGGCTGTCAATTGAACTGTCAACTGAGCATCAGCATCCGCCACAACATGTTTGCGGATTTTATAATCCTATTCCCATATTTATTATTATTTTATAACCTAAATTCCCTGACCATTTCAATCCATTTATTGTTATCCATTTTCTCGGTTTTATCAATATATATGTCTAGGGCCCCCAACTGACGAAGATGACGGTGCTAACGGTATGTGTTCATACTAACTGTGCAGGCGCAGACGTCTAGTGCCACCAGCAATGTCAAAATATTCTAGCCGACAATCTCGGGTGGTGCTGGTTCGTGTATGTGCAGATACGTTACGGTTACGTATGCTGTAATAAAAATGTGTTCATAGATAATGTATGCAACTAATGTTGTTGTGTCTGTAGTGTACTGTTCTGTACTGTGCAGGGCTGGTAGATTTGAATAGACCTTAAATAATTAGGTGTTTGAAATAACAGAACATTTAACAAAATCTACATTTTTATTTTTCAAAAAATATTAAAGTTTACATTTTAATGTATTATGTATTTATCATACATAGTTCTGTTTCCTCGATTATAATTCCTTTATATATCATACCATTATTGATTATTCAACCATTTGGTTTCGACAACGGGGTCCAGGGGAGTGTTGTAGTATGGCGATAAGGCTAGTTTTTGGGCTTGGTGCAGCAAGCAGGATCTCCTTTTTTCCCTCCTGCGCATTTCGAGGCGCAGTTGCAACTCGAGTCGCATTTACAAGTGGAGCAACATTTCTCGCTGGTGCATGTGCATTCTGGAAATAAATAAATATATTATATTAAACATGAAAAAATTTCTATTTTGTAACAACTTATTGAAGCTCATGGTAAATTATTTTTAATCATCGAAGATAATATTAACAACTCTCAAAATGAAACATGAAACCGAAAAGATACATTTTTTTATGTGATATCACACAAGAGTCCCA
Source organism: Halesus radiatus (assembly GCA_022606495.2). Taxonomy (NCBI): domain Eukaryota; kingdom Metazoa; phylum Arthropoda; class Insecta; order Trichoptera; family Limnephilidae; genus Halesus; species Halesus radiatus. The sequence goes on from JAHDVE020002828.1 coordinate 36,432, forward strand.
ACTGCATGGAGCCAGTGAGACTATGGCATCCCCAATTGGGGTATGTTGTGAGGCTGAAGGTATTGAGGAATGATATTGATATGGGAAAGAGGAAGGTGGGGTAGAGTACCTTGCTATTCAGATCTGATCAACACGGCTAAAACCATTTCAAGCAACATTTCGATTTTTAATCGTGGTCTTTTACCAGGGCGATACTGACAGTATCTACCACTCTGGAACGTGCCGCAAATATACTACATATTATTGTAAATGAATAAATTGTGAAATAACACTTAATTGCACACGCCAGGATTTGAACCCGCGACCTCCGGATTTATACCCAAGGATCGTAACCACTCAATCACGGAAACCGTCAATGGTCTATCCGGGACCTTGTGCTCTAATCCACTAAGCTACAGCTACCCCAATCCTTTCCGTCATTGTTATCGGTATCAAACTTCGATTTCTAAGAACTTTAAATATCATCTTTGATTAATTCCCTTATATTTTTAGCTGCTACCTTTTAATCTTAATTACAAGGTTCTACCAGAATTTATTCGTAATTTTTCAGATAGTGTCTTGGATATACCTATCCGATTTTTATTTATATGAGACATCTGTTGACCTTTTCTACAAGTCTAGGATTAATATTCAATTTTGGAATAACTTATTGAAGCTTATGTGTCATTTTGAGAGTTGTTAATATTGTCTTGAAAGATAAAAAAAAAAAAAATAATAATAATAATATTTTTAATACACTTTTACATTCATCGAAATAAATAAAAAATATTTGCATATGCGGAAATAAAAAATAATGCACTTCATTTATTATTTTCTTTATATAAAAGTGTAAATATTGAAGAAGAATTGACGCCATTTTTAATGTTAGTATGAAATGACATATTTAAAATTATATGTTAGGATATTTAAAACATAGGTTCTTAGTTTGAGTTTTTTAAGAAAGAAAAACCTAAACTTAGAACCTAGAACCTATTTTTTTTCCGCATACGCAAATATTTTTTATTTATTTTTATGAATCTGAAAGTATTTTTCTTTTTTAAAAAATATTAGTTCCAACTTGAAATATTTACTCCCCTTTAGTTTACCCAGGAGTCACTTTTCTCTTCGCTAAAATAAAAGATATTTATAAAATTCCTTATCTAACTGTCGCTTTTTTAAACAGTTCGTACTTGCTAAAATTGTTAAGAATGGACGTACTTACAGTCTGTTAAAAAATTCTAGAATTTTAATAAAATGGAACAATTTTTTTTCATTACTGAGTAACCAATTTTAGAATAGAAATTATAGTAGGTACTTGTATTCAAACGTTCACAATTCAAACACTGATTTTAGAACAGAAATTATAGTAGGTACTTATATTCAAATGTTCGCGATTCAAACACCGATTTTAGAACAGAAAACAAGGTAGGTACTTATATTCAAATGTTAACGATTTAAATACCGATTTTAGAACAGAAATTATATTGGGTACTTATATTCAAAAACCAATGTTACTGGCATATGAAGATCTTTTACATTTATTTAATAAAATATAAATGAAAGTGGCTCATTGTATGGCATTCAAAGACTCCCGCTGAGAAAGTGCACCAGAAAAATAATACAGCCACATTTACAAAAAAGATTTTTTAGCACAAAGTTATTTTCGCTTTCTCAATTTTGTACGGACGAGGAAAATTGTACAACGCCATAAAAACTGTACGGGGCTTACAAGTGAAAGTATAATTAGAGTAATATAGAAAAATAATAATATTTTTGCTGAAATATGATGGTATTGAGAATGTGTTTAAAGTAGGACAATATTCAATTTGAATAGGTCGGTAGGTACCTAGATAGAAATCGATAGAAACATGTTGGTTTTGAGAATAGGTAGGTACCTACATATAAATCGATAGAAACATGTTGGTCTTGAGAATGTGTTAAAAGTCGGACAATGTTCTATTTTAATAGGTAGGTACCCCACATAGAAATCGATAGAAACATGTTGGTATTGATAATGTGTATAAAGACTGACAATATTCTATTTTAATAGGTAGGTACCTACATAGAAATATATGTTATGGTAGGTTACACGTAGCCAGTAGCGAGGACAGTGATTAGTGGCAACTAAATTAAATTAAGTAAGTGATTTATTAAACTCTTGTATTTGCAGTAAAACTTGATTGTGAGCGCATCCAAACAGCGCGACAATAGCCCCCACCTAACTACAAATAAAATATTCTAACCGAGTCAACTAAATTGCTACGGCGAAGCTGTTGGTGAAATCACTATTTCGATTAATCTTTACTACGAATCGGTTTACATTATGAAAACCAAAAATATGGTTTAGATAAATTGAAGCTTTTCTATAGTTTCGCTTGATTAGAATTAAAATAAAATGATTAATAAAACTTTATAAAAAAAGCATAAGCCTAAACTACAATTTTTTTTCATTAGAAAATTATAAACGTTTACAAGTTTAAAAAAAATACGTCTTTAATAGCTAAGATTATTTGTGACAGTTTCTGTTGATAACTTTTTTTTTCTTACAAAATTATTCGCATAATAAATAAAAACCGCTTTTGGCGCTTACATAATTTTTATTAAAAAAATATAGACCCTAGTTGCCAAGCAATTTTAATGCATACGAGTATACCCATGTCCGTGGTGACATAAGCCACACAACTTGTAATCGTATTTTTGGTTTTTATACTTACTGTCCAGACGAGGATAGTATTGACTTAAATTAACTAAACGATTTAGTTGTCATTTATCATTGTCCTTGATACTGGCTACGTGTACCCTACCATTATTGGCGATTTATTGTTTAATTTCTTGATTGAATCGTATATCGCGCAAAACTTTTGGCCGCTATAATGGAGTACCAAAATACGTAGGTACATAAAAATCATGTACATGTCTGAAGACACGATTAAACAACAAAAAAAATAGATAAATTCACATTTTAGAATTTTAGAAATAATTTTTTTGAAATATGAGGTGTTGTTCGTAAACAAACAGTTACATTTTTTATGTATACATAGAATATACATACTCCATAGAGCTTGGCAATAAAATGTAGACATCTAATAAAGTAGAATAATTTTTTTTCACAGCCAGAATAATTTTTTTTCACAGCCAGAATAATTTTTTTTCACAGCCAGAATAATTTTTTTTCTTGGCACCACAAAGCTACTCAATTTATCTTTGAAATTTGTTCTACACATTCAAACTTTTCGCATTCGAATTTGATAATCCAAGACAGCATACCCGATTATATTAAAGTATTTTTAATTTTGATCTGCGAATTAGATTTTGTTTTATTTTTATTAAAAATCTAAATGTGTATTTTGATACTCACATATCAGAAAACAAAAAAAAGCATTTCCTTGCAAAGTGGTAATTAATAAAAAAGTTTAAATATTAAATTTTCTTAGAACCTTTAAACGATCGCAGCGCTCTCAATTTTTGTCCATTTTTAAATGTTATACACCTACGGGAAAATATTTGGAAAAACAGACGCAATAGAAAAATCCACCCAGTTTCAGTTTTCTCAGGGTAATCGATATTCTTGTCAAAGTAAGACGTAATTTAAGATTTACGGAGAAAAACAACATATTTTCTGACACTGTTTATATTGTATTAAATTTATTCACAGTTGTAATTAACATTGCAATTGTAAATAATAATTAAGAAAATACACCAACAAGGCATCTAAAAGACAAAATATTTTTTTAATCAACAAAACATTGTCGTCATGTTTACGTATTCAAATCATCACAATTTAAAAACATAGTACGTTACGTTGTTACAATAATAATTTAGAAAACAACTTGAAAATTTATTAAAAACGTAAAAATAATGGCATAAACGAAAATGTATTTAATGGCAGCTTTCTTTAATTTTTCTTTTTCAAAATAATGCCAGAAATTTTCAGTACAAAGATATTAAAAAAAAACTTTCCATACGAATAGAACATCGTTAAAACGAATAGTTTTCAAAAATGGAAGAAAAATAATCGTTTTGTAAAATAATATGTTATAAGCAGGTACCCACTTTATGTCTTGCCGGCATTTTAAATGATTCTTTTTAAAATTTGAATAAATTAATAATAACATCAGTTCCAATTTTGAAAAAAGTCATGTGGGTACAAGGAAATTACATTATTTAACATTTTAATGATTTACTTACTGTCTCCGCAACACTTGCAAGGCATTTTGTCTTCTGGATAGATTCTGACTGGATAAATGGATTTTGAAAAACGAACACGACTTCTGACGACGTTAGCTTTCCAACTGTGCCGTAGCCTTGCGTAAATCAATAACTTTTATTCCTGAAACTGCGCTCAGTGGCGTGTGCAAGCACTTCTAATGTAAGTACCTACTCGTACCTACTTGGCAAGAATCGATGTAATTTCAAAATAATGTGACCATTGTTGTTATCTTAGGTATTTAAAAAACTTATTTCAATTAATAATATTATTATTAATTATTATTATTATTATTGTGTACTTATTTATATAGGTATACAGGTATGTGAGGATTCCCTATGCGATATCTAAGTTAAAAAAAACGGTTTATCGCTTAGCAACGCTTGAACATTATATCCAGAGCTGTTTTTCTGTCATGCTTTAGAAGTTATCATTATTTAAAAAAAGAAATCTAAATTTTTCTACAGTCATTCGCTCAATGAGTGTTGAGGTGACCAACACATGCCTGTTATTATTATTATTGTGTGTATCAATGAATATGTAAACCCATACTTTTATCAGCTTAAGTCTTGCGAAACGTCGCTGAGAAACAGCCTTCGTCTCGCTTACGGATATTTATTGCTTTCGGCAAAAAAGGGACAGCATAAAAACTTTCTTCGAATTTGAATATTATAAAAAGCGTTGAACAGGCTGGTAGAACACTCTCGTATGAATGTTGCAAAGTTTGGGGACAGATCATTCAATGCGTATTATTGGAATGCGAATGTTATGAAAACTAGTAATTATAAAATAAAACACAATTTTCAGAAATGGCTAATTAAATCACTAAACAGCGCTATACAATAATTTTGTTTTAATTTTTTTTTAAGCTTATCTTATTAGAAGTGCAGTCACAAGGAGGAAATTATTATCGGTTTATGTTTTTTTGGAACTATACTATACATCAGTGATGCACAACCTTTTTACATGCATTTTAGATTTTTTCGCGGGACCGAAGGGGGTGGGGTACATACAGCTTGACATGGTTAACTTTGCAGTCAGTGGTGTCGCAAACCTATTACTTTAATTTTAAAAACAAATCTTTTTTGAAAATTTTCTGTCTCCATGGCCAAACAATAAATCGATTTTTATCATTCTGAAATATTAAATACCTAATATATTATGTACAAAAATACCATAGGTCTTATCTGTTTGATAAACTCCAGTGGACCCGTGGGTCCAAGTAAGTGGTCGTGACCACTCGTGACTACTTGTTCCCCCCAGGTATCGAAGCGCTGTATTTGTGGGTTATTACAGTTATTCCTCAACAAAACTTTAGAATGAAACATCACTATCTATTTAAAACCTTTTTTCTTTCTGCATTTTTTTTATTTTTTATATTAAAACCGCACAAGAGTCCCAACCGCTCCCAACCGTCTGGGGCCAGTGAGACTATGGGATCCTCAATTGGAGAATGTTGTGAGGCTGAAGATAATGGGGAGGGGAAGGAGAAAGGGAAGAGGAAGGTGGGGAAATACCTGGCTATTCAGATCTAGTCACCAAACACGGTTAAAAGCCATTTCAAGCAGCGTTTCAATTTTGAACGGTGGTCTTTCGCCAGGGCGATACTGAGAGCATCCTCCACTCTGGGATTCTTGCACGTAAATGCATGTAAAATGTTAAAATATGTAAAAGCCCATTATTAGGGCAGGCGTTAATAATTAATAAAAAAATCAATAAATGCTGTTGAATATAATCTTTCGGAAAGTCAGAATCCAAACAAAATTTTGTCAGGAAATCTGTTGAATTTATATAAAACGGATACTTTTAAAATTCTTCAAATACAGAACGCAACAAAAAAATTGTCTTAAGAATATGAAAAAAAAACTGCTTTATTTTGGGAGGCTGATTTAAAACATTGAAGACAAAAAAACCAAAGTTTTCCGCAAAACCTTTTTCATAAAAGAGAACAGAAACCGTCGAATATGTACGAAATGGGCTCGCGGCCTCGGACTGTGCATCACTGCTAATACTAATAAAATGTAAAATGCCGATTTATTAAATTGAATAAATACATAAATGTAATACATAATTGGACAACGTTTTCAAAATAATTATTTTGATAAAGGAATCAATTTCATTATCTTTATCTTAAATAAAAAAGGGTCAAATATTTCTATTATAAAATATGTAGTACCAAAACATCTGTTAGTGTTTGGTCTTCCCACCCGCAACAGTTAGTAGAAGTAGAGACTGTCTTGTTTGTTATTTTTCAACGATACCAGTAATAATTGAAATTGATTGTTCCAGTTTGTTGAACGCAGGGATGGCACAAACCTTTTTTTACAGTAACGCCATACGGAGGCCCTGAGGGAAATAATTTTCCATAAGGCCTATATCATCTTTGGGGATGCTGTGTAGAGGGCCTTTAAGAGGATAGGAATGAGTGAGGAAAATGTTTTATAGGAGAGAGGAAACACAGAGACCGGTAAATCTTTCCACAGCCGAGCTAAAAAACACAACAACGAGTCGTAGAAGCGACCCGTTCTCATGCAATAAATGTCGACTGTGTGCAAATGTTGGGCACGCGTTTGGCGTATTTCCCGACTATGCAACGGAGCCGAAGGGATTAATGATGCTAGTTCGCCAGAGCATATTCCATTAAGATACTGGTTTAACAAGGACAGCATTCCCACCTGACGTCTGTGCTCCAAAGAATGCAATGCAAACCATCAAACGTACCGCCAGTTTCTTCGCAGAGTCAAGGTTTTTCAGATACTTTGGGGCTCCCGACCAGAGGTGGCTGTCAAATTTAAATTATTGAAATCCTTGGTGAAATATAACTTCCAAGCGACCTCTAATACGGACAAATCATCTACCTAGCCAGCACGGGATATCCAAAAATGGAAAAAATTTAAATATGATTTTCGATTTTGTAATGAGATCAATAACATCAATGTCCAGAGTCCATCAATGGCCAGAATGTGATTCTACAAAAAAATTACGAGTTTCGACATTCGTAAGAGAAAAATCATTTTGGATGGACTCTTTCAAGGTTGGATTAATAAGATTGATGGCCAGAATGTGATTCCACAAAGACAATTACGAGTTTCGACATTCGTAAGCAAAAAAATCATTTTGGATGGACTCTTGCAAGGTTGGGGTCGATATTTGAATGCGCATAGATCCGGCCCCATGGCATGAATTTGAATACGGTTTTCGATTTTGTAACGAGAATGATGGCCTGAATGTGATTCCACAAAAAAATTGAAGAATTTCGACATTCGTAAAAAAAAATCATTTTTGATGGACTTTTTTGCAAGGTTGGGGTCGATATTTGAATGCGCATATCTCCGGCCCCATGGCATAGATTTAAATACAGTTTTTGATTTTGTAACAAGAATGATGGCCTGAATTTGATTCCGTAAAAAAATTGACGAATTTCAACATTCGTAAAAATAATCTTATTTGATGGACTCTTGCAAGGTTGGAGTCGATATTTGAATGCGCCGGCCTTATGGCAAAGAATTGAATATGGTTTTCGATTTTGTAATGAGATTGATGGCCAGAATGTGATTCCACAAAAATATTGTAGAATTTCGACATTCGTAAACAAAAATCATATTTGATGGACTTTTGCAAGGTTGGGTTCGATATTTGAATACACATATCTCCGGCCCTATAACATAGATTTGAATACGGTTTTCAATTTTGTAACGAGAATGATGGCCTTAATGTGATTCCACAAAAAAATTGAAGAATTTCGACATTCATAAAAAAAATCATTTTTGATGGACTTTTTTGCAAGGTTGGGGTCGATATTTGAATGCGCATATCTCCGGCCCCATGGCATAGATTTGAACACGGTTTTTAATTTTGTAACGAGAATGATGGCCTTAATGTGATTCCACAAAAAAATTGAAGAATTTCGACATTCCTAAAAAAAATCATTTTTGATGGACTTTTTTGCAAGGTTGGGGTCGATATTTGAATGCGCATATCTCCGGCCCCATGGCATAGATTTGAACACGGTTTTTAATTTTGTAACGAGAATGATGGCCTTAATGTGATTCCACAAAAAATTGAAGAATTTCGACATTCGTAAAAAAAATCATTTTTGATGGACTTTTTTGCAAGGTTGGGGTCGATATTTGAATGCGCATATCTCCGGCCCCATGGCATAGATTTAAATACAGTTTTCAATTTTGTAACAAGAATGATGGCGTAAATGTGATTTCGTAAAAAAATTTACGAATTTCGATTTTCGTATAAATATATCTTATGGACTCTTGCGAGGTTGGGGTCGATATTTGAATACACATATCTCCGGCCCTTTAACATAGATTTGAATACGGTTTTCAATTTTGTAACGAGAATGATGGCCTTAATGTGATTCCACAAAAAAATTGAAGAATTTCGACATTCGTAAAAAAAATCATTTTTGATGGACTTTTTTGCAAGGTTGGGGTCGATATTTGAATGCGCATATCTCCGGCCCCATGGCATAGATTTGAACACGGTTTTTAATTTTGTAACGAGAATGATGGCCTTAATGTGATTCCACAAAAAAATTGAAGAATTTCGACATTCGTAAAAAAAATCATTTTTGATGGACTTTTTTGCAAGGTTGGGGTCGATATTTGAATGCGCATATCTCCGGCCCCATGGCATAGATTTGAACACGGTTTTTAATTTTGTATCGTGAATGATGGCCTTAATGTGATTCCACAAAAAAATTGAAGAATTTCGACATTCGTAAAAAAAATCATTTTGATGGACTTTTTTGCAAGGTTGGGGTCGATATTTGAATGCGCATATCTCCGGCCCCATGGCATAGATTTGAACACGGTTTTTAATTTTGTAACGAGAATGATGGCCTTAATGTGATTCCACAAAAAAATTGAAGAATTTCGACATTCGTAAAAAAAATCATTTTTGATGGACTTTTTTGCAAGGTTGGGGTCGATATTTGAATGCGCATATCTTTTCGGCCCTATGCATATAGATTTAAAATTTACTTGCTTTTAATTTTGTATCGTGAATGATGGGCTTAATGTATTCTGGCCAAAAAATTGAAGAATTTCGACATTCAAAAAATCATTTTTGATGGATTCTTTTTTGTAAGGTTAGTCGATATTTGACGCGCATATCTCCCGGCCCCATGGTGCTAGATTTAAATACAAGCCAATTTTGTAACAAGAATGATGGCGTAAATGTGATTGTAAAAATTTATTTAAATTTCGATTTTCGTATAAATATATCTTATGGACTCTTTGCGGAGGTTGGGGTCGATATTTTGAATACACATATTCCGGCCCTATAACAGGACGTTGAATATTGCTTCTCAATTTGGTAACGAGAATGATGGCCTTAATCTGATTCCACAAAAAAATTGAAGAATTTCGACATTCGTAAAAAAAATCATTTTTGATGGACTTTTTTGCAAGGTTGGGGTCGATATTTGAATGCGCATATCTCCGGCCCCATGGCATAGAGTTGAACACGGTTTTTAATTTTGTAACGAGAATGATGGCCTTAATGTGATTCCACAAAAAATTTGAAGAATTTCGACATTCGTAAAAAAAATCATTTTTGATGGACTTTTTTGCAAGGTTGGGGTCGATATTTGAATGCGCATATCTCCGGCCCCATGGCATAGATTTGAATACGGTTTTCAATTTTGTAAGGAGAATGATGGCCTAAATGTGATTCCACAAAAAATTGAAGAATTTCGACATTCGTAAAAAAAAATCATTTTTGATGGACTTTTTCGCAAGGTTGGGGTCGATATTTGAATGCGCATATCTCCGGCCCCATGGCCATAGATTTTGAATACGGTTTTCAATTTTGTAAGGAGAATGATGGCCTAAATGTGATTCCACAAAAAATTGAAGAATTTCGACATTCGTAAAAAAAAATCATTTTTGATGGACTTTTTCGCAAGGTTGGGGTCGATATTTGAATGCGCATATCTCCGGCCCCATGGCATAGATTTGAATACGGTTTTCAATTTTGTAAGGAGAATGATGGCCTAAATGTGATTCCACAAAAAATTGAAGAATTTCGACATTCGTAAAAAAAATCATTTTTGATGGACTTTTTTGCAAGGTTGGGGTCGATATTTGAATGCGCATATCTCCGGCCCCATGGCATAGATTTGAACACGGTTTTTAATTTTGTAACGAGAATGATGGCCTTAATGTGATTCCACAAAAAAATTGAAGAATTTCGACATTCGTAAAAAAAATCATTTTTGATGGACTTTTTTGCAAGGTTGGGGTCGATATTTGAATGCGCATATCTCCGGCCCCATGGCATAGATTTGAACACGGTTTTTAATTTTGTAACGAGAATGATGGCCTTAATGTGATTCCACAAAAAAATTGAAGAATTTCGACATTCGTAAAAAAAAAAAAAAAATCATTTTTGATGGACTTTTTTGCAAGGTTGGGGTCGATATTTGAATGCGCATATCTCCGGCCCCATGGCATAGATTTGAACACGGTTTTTAATTTTGTAACGAGAATGATGGCCTTAATGCGATTCCACAAAAAAATTGAAGAATTTCGACATTCGTAAAAAAAAACATTTTTGATGGACTTTTTTGCGAGGTTGGGGTCGATATTTGAATGCGCATATCTCCGGCCCCATGGCATAGATTTAAATACAGTTTTCAATTTTGTAACAAGAATGATGGCGTAAATATGATTTCGTAAAAAAATTTACGAATTTCGATTTTCGTATAAATATATCTTATGGACTCTTGCGAGGTTGGGGTCGATATTTGAATACACATATCTCCGGCCCTATAACATAGATTTGAATACGGTTTTCAATTTTGTAACGAGAATGATGGCCTTAATCTGATTCCACAAAAAAATTGAAGAATTTCGACATTCGTAAAAAAAATCATTTTTGATGGACTTTTTTGCAAGGTTGGGGTCGATATTTGAATGCGCATATCTCCGGCCCCATGGCATAGATTTTTATACAGTTTTCAATTTTGTAACGAGAATGATGGCCTTAATGTGATTCCACAAAAAAATTGAAGAATTTCGACATTCGTAAAAAAAATCATTTTTGATGGACTTTTTTGCAAGGTTGGGGTCGATATTTGAATGCGCATATCTCCGGCCCCATGGCATAGATTTAAATACAGTTTTCAATTTTGTAACAAGAATGATGGCGTAAATGTGATTTCGTAAAAAAATTTACGAATTTCGATTTTCGTATAAATATATCTTATGGACTCTTGCGAGGTTGGGGTCGATATTTGAATACACATATCTCCGGCCCCATGGCATAGATTTGAACACGGTTTTTAATTTTGTATCGTGAATGATGGCCTTAATGTGATTCCACAAAAAAATTGAAGAATTTCGACATTCATAAAAAAAATCATTTTTGATGGACTTTTTTGCAAGGTTGGGGTCGATATTTGAATTCGCATATCTCCGGCCCCATGGCATAGATTTGAACACGGTTTTTAATTTTGTATCGTGAATGATGGCCTTAATGTGATTCCACAAAAAAAATTGAAGAATTTCGACATTCGTAAAAAAAATCATTTTTGATGGACTTTTTTGCAAGGTTGGGGTCGATATTTGAATGCGCATATCTCCGGCCCCATGGCATAGATTTGAACACGGTTTTTAATTTTGTAACGAGAATGATGGCCTTAATATGTTTCCACAAAAAAATTGAAGAATTTCGACATTCGTAAAAAAAATCATTTTTGATGGACTTTTTTGCAAGGTTGGGGTCGATATTTGAATGCGCATATCTCCGGCCTCATGGCATAGATTTGAACACGGTTTTTAATTTTGTATCGTGAATGATGGCCTTAATGTGATTCCACAAAAAAATTGAAGAATTTCGACATTCGTAAAAAAAATCATTTTTGATGGACTTTTTTGCAAGGTTGTGGTCGATATTTGAATGCGCATGTCTCCGGCCCCACGGCATAGATTTGAACACGGTTTTTAATTTTGTAACGAGAATGATGGCCTTAATGTGATTCCACAAAAAAATTGAAGAATTTCGACATTCGTAAAAAAAATCATTTTTGATGGACTTTTTTGCAAGGTTGGGGTCGATATTTGAATGCGCATATCTCCGGCCCCATGGCATAGATTTAAATACAGTTTTCAATTTTGTAACAAGAATGATGGCGTAAATGTGATTTCGTAAAAAAATTTACGAATTTCGATTTTCGTATAAATATATCTTATGGACTCTTGCGAGGTTGGGGTCGATATTTGAATACACATATCTCCGGCCCTATAACATAGATTTGAATACGGTTTTCAATTTTGTAACGAGAATGATGGCCTTAATGTGATTCCACAAAAAAATTGAAGAATTTCGACATTCGTAAAAAAAATCATTTTTGATGGACTTTTTTGCAAGGTTGGGGTCGATATTTGAATGCGCATATCTCCGGCCCCATGGCATAGATTTAAATACAGTTTTCAATTTTGTAACAAGAATGATGGCGTAAATGTGATTTCGTAAAAAAATTTACGAATTTCGATTTTCGTATAAATATATCTTATGGACTCTTGCGAGGTTGGGGTCGATATTTGAATACACATATCTCCGGCCCTATAACATAGATTTGAATACGGTTTTCAATTTTGTAACGAGAATGATGGCCTAAATGTGATTCCACAAAAAAATTGAAGAATTTCGACATTCGTAAAAAAAATCATTTTTGATGGACTTTTTTGCAAGGTTGGGGTCGATATTTGAATGCGCATATCTCCGGCCCCATGGCATAGATTTGAACACGGTTTTTAATTTTGTATCGTCAATGATGGCCTGAATGTGATTCCACAAAAAAATTGAAGAATTTCGACATTCGTAAAAAAAATCATTTTTGATGGACTTTTTTGCAAGGTTGGGGTCGATATTTGAATGCGCATATCTCCGGCCCCATGGTATAGATTTGAACACGGTTTTTAATTTTGTAACGAGAATGATGGCCTTAATGTGATTCCACAAAAAAATTGAAGAATTTGGACATTCATAAAAAAAATCATTTTTGATGGACTTTTTTGCAAGGTTGGGGTCGATATTTGAATGCGCATATCTCCGGCCCCATGGCATATATTTAAATACAGTTTTCAATTTTGTAACAAGAATGATGGCGTAAATGTGATTTCGTAAAAAAATTTACGAATTTCGATTTTCGTATAAATATATCTTATGGACTCTTGCGAGGTTGGGGTCGATATTTGAATACACATATCTCCGGCCCTATAACATAGATTTGAATACGGTTTTCAATTTTGTAACGAGAATGATGGCCTTAATGTGATTCCACAAAAAAATTGAAGAATTTCGACATTCGTAAAAAAAATCATTTTTGATGGACTTTTTTGCAAGGTTGGGGTCGATATTTGAATGCGCATATCTCCGGCCCCATGGCATAGATTTAAATACAGTTTTCAATTTTGTAACAAGAATGATGGCGTAAATGTGATTTCGTAAAAAAATTTACGAATTTCGATTTCGTATAAATATATCTTATGGACTCTTGCGAGGTTGGGGTCGATATTTGAATACACATATCTCCGGCCCCATGGCATAGATTTGAACACGGTTTTTAATTTTGTATCGTGAATGATGGCCTTAATGTGATTCCACAAAAAAATTGAAGAATTTCGACATTCGTAAAAAAAATCATTTTTGATGGACTTTTTTGCAAGGTTGGGGTCGATATTTGAATGCGCATATCTCCGGCCCCATGGCATAGATTTAAACACGGTTTTTAATTTTGTATCGTGAATGATGGGCTTAATGTGATTCCACAAAAAAATTGAAGAATTTCGACATTCGTAAAAAAAATCATTTTTGATGGACTTTTTTGCAAGGTTGGGGTCGATATTTGAATGCGCATATCTCCGGCCCCATGGCATAGATTTAAATACAGTTTTCAGTTTTGTAACAAGAATGATGGCGTAAATGTGATTTCGTAAAAAAATTTACGAATTTCGATTTTCGTATAAATATATCTTATGGACTCTTGCGAGGTTGGGGTCGATATTTGAATACACATATCTCCGGCCCTATAACATAGATTTGAATACGGTTTTCAATTTTGTAACGAGAATGATGGCCTTAATCTGATTCCACAAAAAAATTGAAGAATTTCGACATTCGTAAAAAAAATCATTTTTGATGGACTTTTTTGCAAGGTTGGGGTCGATATTTGAATGCGCATATCTCCGGCCCCATGGCATAGATTTGAACACGGTTTTTAATTTTGTATCGTGAATGATGGCCTTAATGTGATTCCACAAAAAAATTGAAGAATTTCGACATTCGTAAAAAAAATCATTTTTGATGGACTTTTTTGCAAGGTTGGGGTCGATATTTGAATGCGCATATCTCCGGCCCCATGGCATAGATTTAAATACAGTTTTCAATTTTGTAACAAGAATGATGGCGTAAATGTGATTTCGTAAAAAAATTTACGAATTTCGATTTTCGTATAAATATATCTTATGGACTCTTGCGAGGTTGGGGTCGATATTTGAATACACATATCTCCGGCCCCATGGCATAGATTTGAACACGGTTTTTAATTTTAACGAGAAATTTAGTCTTAATGTGGACTCCATAAAAAAATGGAAGAATTTCGGACATTCGTAAAAAAATCACATTTTTGATGGACTTGTGTAAGGTTAGTCGATATTTGAATGTGCGCATATCTCCGGCCCCATGGCATAGATTTTAAATCACTTGTTTTAATTTTGTATCGTAATTTGATGAAGCCTTAATGTGATTCCCACAAAAAAATTGAAGAATTCCCCTGACATTCGTAAAAAAATCATTTTTGATGGACTTTTTTGCAAGGTTAGTCGATATTTCAATGCGCATATCTCCACCCCATGGCATAGATTTGAACACGGTTTTAATTTTGTGTCGTGAATGACCTTAATGTGATTCCACAAAAATTGAAGAATTTCGACATTCGTAAAAAAAATCATTTTTGATGGACTTTTTTGCAAGGTTGGGGTCGATATTTGAATGCGCATATCTCCGGCCCCATGGCATAGATTTGAACACGGTTTTTAATTTTGTAACGAGAATGATGGCCTTAATGCGATTCCACAAAAAAATTGAAGAATTTCGACATTCGTAAAAAAAAACATTTTTGATGGACTTTTTTGCAAGGTTGGGGTCGATATTTGAATGCGCATATCTCCGGCCCCATGGCATAGATTTAAATACAGTTTTCAATTTTGTAACAAGAATGATGGCGTAAATGTGATTTCGTAAAAAAATTTACGAATTTCGATTTTCGTTTAAATATATCTTATGGACTCTTGCGAGGTTGGGGTCGATATTTGAATACACATATCTCCGGCCCTATAACATAGATTTGAATACGGTTTTCAATTTTGTAACGAGAATGATGGCCTTAATGTGATTCCACAAAAAAATTGAAGAATTTCGACATTCGTAAAAAAAATCATTTTTGATGGACTTTTTTGCAAGGTTGGGGTCGATATTTGAATGCGCATATCTCCGGCCCCATGGCATAGATTTGAACACGGTTTTTAATTTTGTAACAAGAATGATGGCGTAAATGTGATTTCGTAAAAAAATTTACGAATTTCGATTTTCGTATAAATATATCTTATGGACTCTTGCGAGGTTGGGGTCGATATTTGAATACACATATCTCCGGCCCTATAACATAGATTTGAATACGGTTTTCAATTTTGTAACGAGAATGATGGCCTTAATGTGATTCCACAAAAAAATTGAAGAATTTCGACATTCGTAAAAAAAATCATTTTTGATGGACTTTTTTGCAAGGTTGGGGTCGATATTTAAATGCGCATATCTCCGGCCCCATGGCATAGATTTAAATACAGTTTTCAGTTTTGTAACAAGAATGATGGCGTAAATGTGATTTCGTAAAAAAATTTACGAATTTCGATTTTCGTATAAATATATCTTATGGACTCTTGCGAGGTTGGGGTCGATATTTGAATACACATATCTCCGGCCCTATAACATAGATTTGAATACGGTTTTCAATTTTGTAACGAGAATGATGGCCTTAATGTGATTCCACAAAAAAATTGAAGAATTTCGACATTCGTAAAAAAATCATTTTTGATGGACTTTTTTGCAAGGTTGGGGTCGATATTTGAATGCGCATATCTCCGGCCCCATGGCATAGATTTGAACACGGTTTTTAATTTTGTATCGTGAATGATGGCCTCAATGTGATTCCACAAAAAATTGAAGAATTTCGACATTCGTAAAAAAAATCATTTTTAATGGACTTTCAAAGGTTAGGTCGATATTTGAATGCGCATATCTCCGGCCCATGGCATAGATTTAAATACAGTTTTCAATTTTAAAATGAATGATGGCGTAAATGTGATTGTAAAAATTTACGAATTTCGATTGCATAAATATGACCTTTATGGACTTCCCAGTGAGGTTGGGTTCGATATTTGAATACACATATCTCCGGCCCTATAACATAGATTTGAATACGGTTTTCAATTTTGTAACGAGAATGATGGCCTTAATGTGATTCCACAAAAAATTGAAGAATTTCGACATTCGTAAAAAAAATCATTTTTGATGGACTTTTTTGCAAGGTTGGGGTCGATATTTGAATGCGCATATCTTCGGCCCCATGGCATAGATTTGAACACGGTTTTTAATTTTGTATCGTGAATGATGGCCTTAATGTGATTCCACAAAAAAATTGAAGAATTTCGACATTCATAAAAAAAATCATTTTTGATGGACTTTTTTGCAAGGTTGGGGTCGATATTTGAATTCGCATATCTCCGGCCCCATGGCATAGATTTGAACACGGTTTTTAATTTTGTATCGTGAATGATGGCCTTAATGTGATTCCACAAAAAAAATTGAAGAATTTCGACATTCGTAAAAAAAATCATTTTTGATGGACTTTTTTGCAAGGTTGGGGTCGATATTTGAATGCGCATATCTCCGGCCCCATGGCATAGATTTGAACACGGTTTTTAATTTTGTATCGTGAATGATGGCCTTAATGTGATTCCACAAAAATATTGAAGAATTTCGACATTCGTAAAAAAAATCATTTTTGATGGACTTTTTTGCAAGGTTGGGGTCGATATTTGAATGCGCATATCTCCGGCCCCATGGCATAGATTTGAACACGGTTTTTAATTTTGTATCAAGAATGATGGCGTAAATGTGATTTCGTAAAAAAATTTACGAATTTCGATTTTCGTATAAATATATCTTATGGACTCTTGCGAGGTTGGGGTCGATATTTGAATACACATATCTCCGGCCCTATAACATAGATTTGAACACGGTTTTTAATTTTGTATCGTGAATGATGGCCTGAATGTGATTCCACAAAAAAATTGAAGAATTTCGACATTCGTAAAAAAAATCATTTTTGATGGACTTTTTTGCAAGGTTGGGGTCGATATTTGAATGCGCATATCTCCGGCCCCATGGCATAGATTTGAACACGGTTTTTAATTTTGTATCGTGAATGATGGCCTTAATGTGATTCCACAAAAAAATTGAAGAATTTCGACATTCGTAAAAAAAATCATTTTTGATGGACTTTTTTGCAAAGTTGGGGTCGATATTTGAATGCGCATATCTCCGGCCCCATGGCATAGATTTGAACACGGTTTTTAATTTTGTATCGTGAATGATGGCCTTAATGTGATTCCACAAAAAATTGAAGAATTTCGACATTCGTAAAAAAAATCATTTTTGATGGACTTTATGAAGGTTAGTCGATATTTGAATGCATTCTCCGGCCCCATGGCATAGATTTGAACACTAGTTTTAATTTTGTATCGTGAATGATGGCCTGAATGTGATTCCACAAAAATTGAAGAATTTCGACATTCGTAAAAAATCATTTTTGATGGACTTTTGCGTTAAATGATATTTGAATGCATATCTCCGGCCCCATGGCATAGATTTGAACACGGTTTTTACTCTTGTAACGAGAATGATGGCTTTAATGTGATTCCACAAAAAATTGAAGAATTTCGACATTCGTAAAAAAATCATTTTTTGATGGACTTTTTTAAAAGGTTGGGGTCGATATTTGAATGCGCATATCTCCGGCCCCATGGCATAGATTTAAACACGGTTTTTAATTTTGTATCGTGAATGATGGCCTTAATGTGATTCCACAAAAAAATTGAAGAATTTCGACATTCGTAAAAAAATCATTTTTGATGGACTTTTTTGCAAGGTTGGGGTCGATATTTGAATGCGCATATCTCCGGCCCCATGGCATAGATTTTTATACAGTTTTCAATTTTGTAACGAGAATGATGGCCTTAATGTGATTCCACAAAAAAATTGAAGAATTTCGATATTCGTAAAACTGGCTTTTTGATGGACTTTTTTGCAAGGTTGGGGTCGATATTTGAATGCGCAGATCTCCGGCCCCATGGCATAGATTTGAACACGGTTTTTAATTTTGTATCGTGAATGATGGCCTTAATGTGATTCCACAAAAAAATTGAAGAATTTGGACATTCATAAAAAAAATCATTTTTGATGGACTTTTTTGCAAGGTTGGGGTCGATATTTGAATGCGCATATCTCCGGCCCCATGGCATAGATTTAAATACAGTTTTCAATTTTGTAACAAGAATGATGGCGTAAATGTGATTTCGTAAAAAAATTTACGAATTTCGATTTCCGTATAAATATATCTTATGGACTCTTGCGAGGTTGGGGTCGATATTTGAATACACATATCTCCGGCCCTATAACATAGATTTGAATACGGTTTTCAATTTTGTAACGAGAATGATGGCCTTAATGTGATTCCACAAAAAAATTGAAGAATTTCGACATTCGTAAAAAAAATCATTTTTGATGGACTTTTTTGCAAGGTTGGGGTCGATATTTGAATGCGCATATCTCCGGCCCCATGGCATAGATTTGAACACGGTTTTTAATTTTGTAACGAGAATGATGGCCTTAATGTGATTCCACAAAAAAATTGAAGAATTTCGACATTCATAAAAAAAATCATTTTTGATGGACTTTTTTGCAAGGTTGGGGTCGATATTTGAATGCGCATATCTCCGGCCTCATGGCATAGATTTGAACACGGTTTTTAATTTTGTATCGTGAATGATGGCCTTAATGTGATTCCACAAAAAAATTGAAGAATTTCGACATTCGTAAAAAAAATCATTTTTGATGGACTTTTTTGCAAGGTTGGGGTCGATAATTGAATGCGCATATCTCCGGCCCCATGGCATAGATTTGAACACGGTTTTTAATTTTGTAACGAGAATGATGGCCTTAATGTGTTTCCCAAAAAAATTGATTAAATTCGACATTCGTAAAAAAAACATTATTTCATAGACTATTTTGAAAGGTTAGTCGATATTGAATGCGCATATCTCCGGCCCCATGGCATAGATTTGAACACGGTTTTAATTTGTAACGAGAATGATGGCCTCAATGATTCCACAAAAAATTGAAGAATTTCTGACATTCATAAAAAAATCATTTTTGATGGACTTTTTTGCAAGGTTGGGGTCGATATTTGAATGCGCATATTCCGGCCCCATGGCATAGATTTGAACACACGGTTTTTTAATTTTGTATCGTGAATGATGGCCTTTACTGTGATTCCACAAAAATTGAAGAATTTCTGACATTCGTAAAAATCATTTTGATGGACTTTGCAAGGTTGGGGTCGATATTTAGAATGTATTTACTTCGGCTCCCATGGTACAGATTTGAACATTTGCTTTAATTTTGTATCGTGAATGATGGCCTTAATGTGATTCCACAAAAAAATTGAAGAATTTCGACATTCGTAAAAAAACTCATTTTTGATGGACTTTTTTGCAAGGTTGGGGTCGATATTTGAATGCGCATATCTCCGGCCCCATGGCATAGATTTGAACACTGTTTTTAATTTTGTAACGAGAATGATGGCCTTAATGTGATTCCACAAAAAAATTGAAGAATTTCGACATTCGTAAAAAAAATCATTTTTGATGGACTTTTTTGCAAGGTTGGGGTCGATATTTGAATGCGCATATCTCCGGCCCCATGGCATAAATTTGAACACGGTTTTTAATTTTGTATCGTTAATGATGGCCTGAATGTGATTCCACAAAAAAATTGAAGAATTTCGACATTCGTAAAAAATCATTTCTGATGGACTTTTTTGTAAGGTTGGGTCGATATTTGAATGCGCATATTCCGCCCTATGGCATAGATTTAAAACACGGTTTTAATTTGTAACGAGAATGATGGCCTTAATGTGATTCCAATAAAAAATTGAAGAATTTCGACATTCATAAAAAAATCATTTTGATGGACTTTTTTGCAAGGTTGGGTCGATATTTGAATGCGCATATCTCTGGCCCCGGCATAGATTTGAACACGGTTTTTAATTTTGTATCGTGAATGATGGCCTTAATGTGATTCCACAAAAAATTGAAGAATTTCGACATTCGTAAAAAAAATCATTTTTGATGGACTTTTTTGCAAGGTTGGGGTCGATATTTGAATGCGCATATCTCCGGCCCCATGGCATAGATTTAAATACAGTTTTCAATTTTGTAACAAGAATGATGGCGTAAATGTGATTTCGTAAAAAAATTTACGAATTTCGATTTTCGTATAAATATATCTTATGGACTCTTGCGAGGTTGGGGTCGATATTTGAATACACATATCTCCGGCCCTATAACATAGATTTGAACACGGTTTTTAATTTTGTAACGAGAATGATGGCCTTAATGTGATTCCACAAAAAAATTGAAGAATTTCGACATTCGTAAAAAAAATCATTTTTGATGGACTTTTTTGCAAGGTTGGGTCGATATTTGAATGCGCATATCTCCGGCCCCATGGCATAGATTTGAACACGGTTTTTAATTTTGTATCGTGAATGATGGCCTTAATGTGATTCCACAAAAAAATTGAAGAATTTCGACATTCGTAAAAAAAATCATTTTGATGGACTTTTTTGCAAGGTTGGGGTCGATATTTGAATGCGCATATCTCCGGCCCCATGGCATAGATTTGAACACGGTTTTTAATTTTGTAACGAGAATGATGGCCTTAATGTGATTCCACAAAAAAATTGAAGAATTTCGACATTCGTAAAAAAAATCATTTTTGATGGACTTTTTTGCAAGGTTGGGGTCGATATTTGAATGCGCATATCTCCGGCCCCATGGCATAGATTTGAACACGGTTTTTAATTTTGTATCGTGAATGATGGCCTTACTGTGATTCCACAAAAAAATTGAAGAATTTCGACATTCGTAAAAAAAATCATTTTTGATGGACTTTTTTGCAATGTTGGGGTCGATATTTGAATGCGCATATCTCCGGCCCCATGGCATAGATTTGAACACGGTTTTTAATTTTGTATCGTCAATGATGGCCTGAATGTGATTCCACAAAAAAATTGAAGAATTTCGACATTCGTAAAAAAAATCATTTTTGATGGACTTTTTTGCAAAGTTGGGGTCGATATTTGAATGCGCATATCTCCGGCCCCATGGCATAGATTTGAACACGGTTTTTAATTTTGTAACGAGAATGATGGCCTTAATGTGATTCCACAAAAAAATTGAAGAATTTCGACATTCGTAAAAAAAATCATTTTTGATGGACTTTTTTGCAAGCTTGGGGTCGATATTTGAATGCGCATATCTCCGGCCCCATGGCATAGATTTGAACACTGTTTTTAATTTTGTAACGAGAATGATGGCCTTAATGTGATTCCACAAAAAAATTGAAGAATTTCGACATTCGTAAAAAAAATCATTTTTGATGGACTTTTTTGCAAGGTTGGGGTCGATATTTGAATGCGCATATCTCCGGCCCCATGGCATAGATTTGAACACGGTTTTTAATTTTGTAACGAGAATGATGGCCTTAATGTGATTCCACAAAAAAATTGAAGAATTTCGACATCCGTAAAAAAAATCATTTTTGATGGACTTTTTTGCAAGGTTGGGGTCGATATTTGAATGCGCATATCTCCGGCCCCATGGCATAGATTTGAATACGGTTTTCAATTTTGTAAGGAGAATGATGGCCTAAATGTGATTCCACAAAAAATTGAAGAATTTTGACATTCGTAAAAAAAAAATCATTTTTGATCGACTTTTTTGCAATGTTGGGGTCGATATTTGAATGCGCATATCTCCGGCCCCATGGCATAAATTTGAACACGGTTTTTAATTTTGTATCGTTAATGATGGCCTGAATGTGATTCCACAAAAAAATTGAAGAATTTCGACATTCGTAAAAAAAATCATTTTTGATGGACTTTTTTGCAAGGTTGGGGTCGATATTTGAATGCGCATATCTCCGGCCCCATGGCATAGATTTATATACAGTTTTCAATTTTGTAACAAGAATGATGGCGTTAATGTGATTCCACAAAAAAATTGAAGAATTTCGACATTCGTAAAAAAAATCATTTTTGATGGACTTTTTTGCAAAGTTGGGGTCGATATTTGAATGCGCATATCTCCGGCCCCATGGCATAGATTTGAACACGGTTTTTAATTTTGTATCGTGAATAATGGCCTTAATGTGATTCCACAAAAAAATTGAAGAATTTCGATGGCCTCAATGTGATTCCACAAAAAATTGAAGAATTTCGACATTCGTAAAAAAAATCATTTTTAATGGACTTTTTTGCAAGGTTGGGGTCGATATTTGAATGCGCATATCTCCGGCCCCATGGCATAGATTTGAACACGGTTTTTAATTTTGTAACGAGAATGATGGCCTTAATGTGATTCCACAAAAAAATTGAAGAATTTCGACATTCGTAAAAAAAAACATTTTTGATGGACTTTTTTGCAAGGTTGGGGTCGATATTTGAATGCGCATATCTCAGCCCCATGGCATAGATTTAAATACAGCTTTCAATTTTGTAACAAGAATGATGGCGCGTTAATGTGATCTCCACAAAAAAATTGGAAGAATTTCGACATTCATAAAAAAATCATTTTTGATGGACTTTTTTGGCAAGGTTGGGTCGATATTTGAATGCGCATTTCTCCGGCCCCATGGCACAGATTTGAACACGGCTTTTTAATTTTGTAACGAGAATGATACCTTAATGTGATTCCACAAAAATTAGCACTTCTGACATTCGTAAAAAATCATTTTGATGGACTTTTTTTGCAAGGTTGGGGTTGACATTGGAATGCGCATTTCTCCGGCCCTCATGGCATGAGATTTGAACATTTGCTTCTTAATTTTGTAACGAGAATGATGGCCTCACGTGATTCCACAAAAAATTGAAGAATTTCTCGACATTCGTAAAAAAATCATTTTCATGGACATTTTAAGGACATTCAAAAAAATCATTTTTGATGGACTTTTTTGCAAGGTTGGGGTCGATATTTGAATGCGCATATCTCCGGCCTCATGGCATAGATTTGAACACGGTTTTTAATTTTGTATCGTGAATGATGGGCGTAATGTGATTCCACAAAAAAATTGAAGAATTTCGACATTCGTAAAAAAAATCATTTTTGATGGACTTTTTTGCAAGGTTGGGGTCGATATTTGAATGCGCATATCTCCGGCCCCATGGCATCGATTTGAACACGGTTTTTAATTTTGTAACAAGAATGATGGCGTCAATGTGATTTCGTAAAAAAATTTACGAATTTCGATTTTCGTATAAA
>JAHDVE020002829.1:0-30772 GCA_022606495.2 Halesus radiatus
ACAGAGCCGGCAGATACTGCACATAGTACACAACTGCTGGTCGGGATCCAATAAATATCTGAAAAAAAAAAACCATTGACTCAGAAACGTTGTGCAGAAACGGGCGGTCCGTTTGATGGATTCGCCTATCTTAACAAGCGGTTTGCAATCTTTGGAGCTCAGATGTCAGGTGGGAATGCTGTCCTTGTTCTACCGGTATTTCAATGGAAGATACTCTGAGGAACCAGTGTCATTGATCCCTTCGGCACCGGTGAATAGTTGGGAAACACGTCAAACGCGCGCCCAACATTTGTACACTGTTGATATTTGTCACATGAGAACCGGTCGCTTTCATGACCCATTTTTGTGTTCAACAGCTCGGCTGTGAAATTATCTGTCACATTAATAACCAGCTAATCATCACGCCGTTTCTCCGCAGGGGTATGCAGAGATGACAAATCGATCTTGCTTCATTCACATTCATACATTATCTCACACATTCTCTTCTGTTATTCCGACACTATCACTATTATTCTTATTAGTCTATTCTACGAATAGACGTAATATAAGAATAATATAAGAATAGGAAGTAATATTTGTACAGCGCCCCTGAGGTGATTTCTCACAAAAGCGGCGCTATAAAAATCATCCGATTATTATTATTATTATTTGATTCATTTGATCGTGCCACGTCTTCCTCGGACATCCCCGGCTTCTTCTTCCATTCAGAATCGCGTCATATATATCTTACACTTCTTTCTTCGTTCATTCGCTCTACATGCCCAAACCATCAAGGCGTCCCTTTCTTAATCTTTCTTATCACCAATATTCTTAATATTATTCACTTATTCTTAAGATTTATTTATATTTGTAATTTTGTTCTTTTTGCTTATTATTTGTCTAAACTTGACATTATTTTTAGTTTATTGTTTATCCTGATGAGGGGAACTTTGCTTCTGAAACATGAACTTAATAATAGAGAATTAAAATTATTTTCTAACAAAATCGGTTTTACCGATAAAAAATCATTATTTTTAAAAACCCGTCCAAATTAGAATTGAGTGGGAGTAAATTAAATCATATAAAACAGTCACCACGATGTGGATTAACCGCAGTTTGAAAATGGCCTTGAACGAATGACCGAAACAGATGTCACAATGATAAAAACTAAAAATACTTGAAGAACTTAATAATAACATCATTAAATTTGATTTAAATTAATTAAAAAATAAAAAAATTTAACGGAGTTCTACGAATTAAACACAAAAACAATTAATTTCTACCTACTTCTTGAAGTTAACCAATCTATAGTGTCTGTAGTAAATTAGATTAATAAATGTACTATATTTGATTATTTATGTCGGCGTACTTAGAACAGCACGTTTTTGATTTTATTGTCATAAACATGTTAAACCTTCGGTGCCTAGTGGACTCCCGACATGAATAGGGTCGCCCGTAAATCCCCGATGACCTCTGACCTCCGAAGGGCTAAAACCAATCCAAACGTCCCGATAGATAAGGCATCGCTATGTCCAGGGCCGAATCCAGACAAAATCCCAATCGAACCTAGGACCTCAAATACAAAAGTGAAACCGAAAAAAAAACTTTGTACATATTTCACGGAAAATCTATTAACTGGTTAACTAACCATTACGCTGTTAGGCAGAGAAAACGGACCGCCAAACAACTCGATCTTGGTATACACTTCTTGCTGCATTCACGTTCATATATTCTCTTCTGTTATTATCAGGCCACACTGCGACGACTTACTTATACGATTTTATTCACTCCCACCCAATTTTAATTTTGACGGTGATTAAAATGATTTATTACCGGTAAAACCGATTTACTTGGAAAATATTTAAAAATTCTCTATTCTGTGAGGTACTTATTACGTATAAATGTGTTTTTCCCGCAAAAAGTAGGAATATTTGCAGACCCGGATGTAAACTGTACCACTTTTGTCATTGTTTGCATGTATTTTAATATGACAATATCCAATTAAGGTTGGCGAAATTTGCAATATATCGAGCACACACGTCAGGTAGGAATGCTGCCCTTGTTCTACCGGTATTTTGATGATAGATACTCTGAGAAACTAGCGTCATTGATCCCTTTGGAACCTGTGCACAGTCGAGAAACACGCATTTGGACACGATTGATATTTGTCACATTAGAACGAGTCGCTTCTACGACTCGCTCTTTTGTTCAACAGCTCGGCTGTGGAATGATCTGCCGGCCTTTGTGTTTCCTCCTTCCCACAACGCGAGTTTCTTCAAGATCCAGGTTCACTCCTTCCTATCCTCTAATAGACCCTTCACACAAAGTTATTGAGTTGTGTTCTTTTATTTTTTATTTATTTATCTCTATATATTATACAATACCAATTTATATAACACGTTTTTATAGAAAGCATCTACTGTACTGTGCATCATTTGTAATGTGTTTTATAATGCGGCAGGTTTGAAGAGGTGATACTGTGAATGGGGTGTTATATGTGTCGATAATTTCTCAAACCAAAAACACGTGATTTTTTATTACTTCGCATTGGATCGCCTCAACCATTACATAAATAATTTATGTATCAAATGCAAAGACTTGTCAGTCCGGCCCTGGCTGGTCCCGGACAGGCAATGTAGATAGCAGATAGCCGATAGCACGGGTCGTCTAAGCCCACCGATTGCTTATCTAGAGGGTACAGATAAAGCACTGGATTGGGATTAGATTACTTAGGAGCAAAGAATAGATACCATTGAGTTTATCGGCAGCCTTAATCTGGAACTTTGAATGTGGAAGGAAATTGAAAATTCTATGTTGGTAGCGTGAATCTTTAAACTCATAGATAAACTTTCAATATAGTTATTTTGATACAGAGATGAAAGATAGAGCCCGAAAGAAAATATTATCATTTAATTTTCGAATTACTTGTTGAAACTTATAAACCTCATTTCCATATATAAAAATGAATGCCTTGTCTGCCTGTTCTCGATTTTCTCGAAAATTAGTAGAACGGTTTTACTGAAAATAGCACAGTTTATTCTTATTAGTGCCGAAAAGGTTTAGAGAGTAGTCAGAATGAAATCCCGTATGTAAAACTGTTGCTATATCGTTTTAAAATTAGTATGAAAAACATTGAACCCGCCATGTTTGGTTTAGGTTAGCCCATAGATATTCCATTCTGGTTAGTTACAGATTGCATGTTCAAAAGGAGAAGGTTTTTTTTTGTGTTGTGTTTTGTGTTTACTTGTGTTTAACATTTTGAGTATTTTCAAAATGTTAAACACAAGTAGGTACCTACATAAGAACTTTATGATTTAGATATGTTTTGAAAAAATAAACGTTTGTAATGAAATAAAATTTTCAAATAGTTTCTTTGTTTAGAGACAGTTACTTTCGCTGTCAAATCAATTATGGCAACCTAATGACAAGCAAGAATTCACAACATCATAACTTTATATAACCCCGAGCAAGGCCGGGTACACATAATAATAGATATAAATAAATAAATAAAAATCGAATAGGTATATCCGAGACACCATCTAAAGATCACAAATAAATTGCAGTACAATCTTGTAGTCATGATAAAAAAAATAGTAGCCAAAAACATATGCGAATTAATTGAAGATGAAATTAAAAGTTCTTCAAAATTGAAGTATGACATTGATAAGAATGACGAAACGGATTGGGGAAGCTGTAGCTCAGTGAATTAGAGTGCAAGGTCCCGGATAGATCATGAAGTCCTGGATTCGAGATTACCCATTAAAAACCACTAATTTATTTACAAATCATCACCAACCGGTTTCGTTTATCCCAAGTTTCGTGAGGGTAAAATTTTATAATAAACAAAAACACGTTGAGTGGGCATATATACATACGAGTACAAAGGCGAGACATATAAAATGTAATAAGGGGGAGAAAAAAATTAAACTAATAACAGAACGGTGAGACGGAGAAATGCTTACACGTAACAAAATAAAAAAGAAAGTGACAGAACCCCAAAGGAGGGAGGGATTTATAAGTAGTGGCAAATTTTGAGTTAATTGGATATATATCTCATGTGGGACTGTAGGACAAGTTACGTTGATTATTAATAATATTACTACCTAACAATTACGCTGTTTCCCCGCAGGGGTAGGCAGAGAGAACTCAACATCTTTCACACGAGCATACTAGTTTCATCCTTCCTCTGCCAGTTCCATGCCTCACTGCCATACATCAGGGTTGGTATCAGCACTCCACTGTGGACTACTAACTTCGCTTCTTTAAATAAACCGTGTTTGGTCTTCTGTTCATGGAGTTTCTTGCATACACCCTATCAGTCTCTCCATCTCTCGTAAACATGCTTCCCAAATATACAAAATCATCGACCTGCTCCAAGTATTCACCATTCACAACTATATTGCGCACTGTTTTCGTGCTCTCTCTTTCAAACACCGTGACTTTAGACTTACTTACATTCATCATTAGCATTAAGAGTACCACTGTTCATTTAAATGGCTTTCTTTATTTCCAAACTACTAAATTATCAAAATTAATGACAAAACCATCATTACGTAGAATTTGTGTGCCGGTGCTATGCTATTTCAATGAGATGGTTGGCGGATTCCGAAAAACCATGGCCATTTAAACTTCTAAGATGTTCTTTTATTATAATGTTAGCTTTGCCAGGAGTTATGTATGGTTTGGAATAAAATTATGATGATTTATTAACCCTACTCTTAACCTTACCCAGAAATTTTCATCTTATTTTGAACGTCAAGTGGGCAAAATTTTATTAAGAAACACCAACATTCTGCTTTAAGGGGTGGGAATGGGGATGGGGGTGGTTTCTGAGATCTCGTGTAAACATAGTGACGTCTCTGTCATTTTGAAAATTAAGTTTGCATAATTTCATCAGCTCGGAATAAAACTGTAGTTTTGTATACAAAACAAACACACACCGCTCGCCCGGGACATTCTTCTTTCTAGAATAGAAGATAGAAGAAGAAGATGAATGTTCGACAGTACTTGCTTTCTTTTTTTTTGATACAGAACCAACAAAAAAAGTCCTAACAGTTAATATATACAATTTTTTTTTTTTTATAACTTATTGAAGTTTGTAAACATCATTGTAATATTTAATCATTGAAGAAGATAATATTAACACATCCCAAATGTACCAAAAAAACCGAAAAAACAACAGAAATTGAAAAGATTTCATTCGCATCTGGGACTCGAACCCAGGACCTCTACCTATCCGGAGTAACCGCTTAACCAACTTAGTTAATGAGACCAGTTCAATTTACGCCATTTTAAAAATAGAATATTTCTTTCCAGACTTGTAAAATAAGTCAATAGATGTCTCATATAAATAAAAATCGGGTAGGTATATCCGAGACTCTCCAGATTACAATTGAGTTCTGTATGAAACTTTGCAATCATCATAAGGATAACAGCCAATAATATGGGATTTATAAAAATGGAGGATAATATTAACAAATCTTGAACATGAAGTATGATATTGGTGTAAATGGCGTAAATTGAACTGGTCTCATTAGCTAAGTTGGTTAAGCGGTTACCCCGGATAGGTAGAGGTCCTGGGTTCGAGTCCCAGATGCGACTGAAATCTTTTTAATTTCTGTTGTTTTTCGGTTTCGTGGTTCATTTGGGATGTGTTAATATTATCTTCTTCAATAGTTAAAATATAATTTATAGTTTTCCGAGTGGTTCAGTTGATCCTTCTTATCTTTCGAATTAATTAGAAAATTACCTTAGAAAGTTACTTCAGATGGAAAGTTTTTTAAGCTGTAGGAAGATAAATTATTGCTACGTCATTGGTAACCAAGATTATTGTTCGGTTTTCAGAAGAAAGATAATTTTTATCCTTTAATTTTATTGGATATGTTTACTTATGTTTAGTTCTATTGAGAATGTGAATGGTCCTTTATATTAGAAACTACTCAGTGTGAACGCAACCAAGTCATAGACAATCACATCTCAAATAATGGAATTCATTGTGCCTTTCTGCGCGTTTTCAAATGCAAAACTTATAAATGACATCAATGAGCCCAACTCTTCATCTTTTATCAACAAAGTCTTAGTAAATAACAGCATTTCAATAACAAACTTACTGCAGAGATATTAAAGCTTTGTTAGATGATTGTACTATTCATCAAAAATATAATCTCAGTATTGAACATCAGCGTTGTTAATATTATTTTATTTTTATTTTCGTGTTTTTATTACGTTTGGAGCCAGTGAGACTATGGCGTCCCCGATTGGGGTATATTGTGAGACTGAAAGTAATGAGGAAGAGATGAACATAGGGAAGAAGGAAGGAGGGGAAGTACCTGGCTATTCAAATATAGTCACCAAACACGGCTAAAGCCATTTCAAGCAACGTTTCGATTCGGAATTGTGGTCTTTCACCATCACTCTGCAACGTGCCGCAAAGATACTACATATCATTTTATAAATATATATATATATTTTTTTTTACATCAACATCGCATAAGAGCCCCAACTGTTCCCAACCATCTGGAGCCGGTGGGACTATGGCATCCCAATTGGGGAATGTTGTGAGGCTGAAGGTATTGGGGATGGGAAGGAGATGGGGAAGAGGAAGGTTGGGAATTACCTGGCTATTCAGATCTGATCACCAAATACGGCTAAAAGCCATTTCAAGCAACGTTTCAATTCTGAATGGTGGTCTTTCACCGGGGCGATACTGAGAGTATCTTCCACTCTGGAACGTGCGCAAATATGCTGTGTATTATTTTTTTTAATTAATTAATTGTGAAATAAGATAATTTAAATAAATAAAATTTACCTGCGCATGCCGGGAGTTGAACCCGCGACCTCCGGGTTCGTAGCCAAGGATCGTAAATCGTAACCACTCAACGACGGAGACCGATCCACATCAAGAGCTTCTCGAAAGCAATCAATCCACCCATACGTCCAAGCCTTAGAAATGTGGACTGATGGAATCCTGGTACATTCAATTATTATTTCTGATTTTATTGGGGACTGGTGATCGGAGATTAAAAAAGTGTGACAAAAATTCATAGATTTAAAGGAATTTCATCTTATTTAAATCTAAGATTTTTTTGGAGAACACACGTTGTACAAATACCCCAGCACAACGCATATCGTCCAACAACTGACCAAACTATTTGTTAATAGTACGAGTACCATGACGATATAAAACGGCGTTTAAACAACCTGTCGCCGTAAACACTACGAGCAGTGTGGGAAACAACGGCAAACACTGTAAATACCGTGAAAACTACTACACACTTGTAAACAGTAGATTAGACCGAGGGGGTCGCCACGCACCCTTATATCCCAGCCGGGAGATTTATGACACCTAAGGCCAGGCAAGGGGTGGATTTAGGTATGTGCCGATTAAAATCGGGATATTTTTTTACTCATTTTGTAAACGTAACATTTTATGATAATAAAAGAGAAATACAGTATAAAATGTTAACTAACTATCTCAGAAATGTAGCCTCAATAGGATGCAGCAAATAGTTAATAACATATTAAATACATTTTATTCAATAAGTACAAAAAGTAACTTGAGTAAATTGTTTATGACCAAATGTTTGTCCTTTTTACTTTCCTTAATTAAGGTTTTTAATCCAGTTAAGATCTTTTCCCAAAGAGCACAAATAATGTAACACAAATTCAGTCAAGTAAATCAAACCATGAGATGGTAATAGTAATAAGGCCAGAGCTCCGAAGTACTAGTTAGATAGAAAAGATGAAGGGTATTACACAATTCCTAGGATATTGTTATTTTTATTCCTAGGATATTGTTATTGTGAAATATGACACTTGTAATTTAGATATGTATCTATTATATGAGTGGTACTCGCAGGTATACTGAATTTAAGGATATAAAAATTTGAAAATGCAAGTTTTTAATTTGGACCGAAATTCTGTTGGAGTTGTTATGCATCTTAGTTACCCGGGAAGTTTATTCCAAGCCTTGGGCCCTGAGACTCCGAAAGTCACTTTGCGACCTGACTACAGCTTGAAAATTGCATTGAACGCCTAAACAGCTTTAGCAATAATAAAATACTCAGAGAACTTAACAATATCATTAATTTTGATTTCCATTAATTAAAAAATGTTTGACAATTATTTGACTAAGCATGTAGTCACCGATGTGCTAATTAGCAGACCTTTGCAGTCTACAATGGAGCACTCATGCCAACCATGATGTTCGCAAGTGAGGCATGGATCTGACAGAGAAAGGACAAAAGTAGACTGATAACAGTAGAAATTAGAAATAGAGACCCGAAAAGAGTGCAAGTTCGATGTAAGCGTATTAACGAAGACATTACTAGATGTTTTGGACATGTTTTGTGTAGTGCAGGTTTTGTTAGTGTGCAGGTATAACAGATTGCGGCCATTTCTATTCGCATGAACATATGAAAATACGTTTGAACATAAAAGTTAATTAGAGTATTCAAATCTTTTTGTTAAATGGTGTGCTTTTCAAATAAATTAATATTATAAATATATAACTAACGTAACTTCATCGTCTGTCTGGAAACGGGAATTTTCCCGGTGAGAGAGGCATCGAGATTTTAGTAGCGTTGCGTACGGACTCCGCGCGTCAAGTTGCTTACGACTTTGCTTACGACTTGAGTACGGATACTTGCTTCGCCTTGTGTACGAAGGGCCCGATAATGTGTACAAGATGATGTTTGAATGTGAATAGGTTTGTCAATACAGGACATTGTGGCATTTATAAACAACTGAGTTACAAATAACTGATTACAATGACTGAGAGAAAAAAAAAATATTAAAAAAAAAAAACTGTTTGAAATTAGCACGACTGTTCCGCTACTGGTCGCGTAGAACAATAAACTATGTCCTGAGCCAAGGGTCAACATTTGCAGGACTAAATATAGACGTAAGTTTATACTCTAGGTAATGCAATGTCAATGAATTTGTTCGGGATTTATTACTGTTGTTCTACACCATTCTACAGCGGTGACATGGGTTTAACAGGTAGACTTTTTGAGTTAAGAACAGCGTTCTATCTTGTTTTTAAAGTGCATTAAACGTAGGAATTGTAAATATAATATTTTAATTATGGGTAAATTATATTAATTACGCAGATGACAGGGTTCTTTTAGCACCATCACTTAGCGCACTAAAGAAACTACTCCGCGTATGTGAAGATTTTGCAAAAAACCACAACCTTGCATATAATACGTCCAAATCAATCATTATGGTTTTCAAATGTAAAAACAGATGTTGTTCGTAGCGTCAAATACAAGGGACATATTATCACAGATGACCCGAAGGACATTGAGGATACGGAGAGACAAAGAAGAGCGAAATCCGTTAGAGCAGGTATGCTTTCAAGGCGTTTTTACCTTTGGAGCGCAAACGTCAAAAGAATACTATTCAACACATTCTGCACATCTCTGTATACGTCAGGACTGTGGGTGCATTACACTGCATCCCAATGGCAAAAGATAAAAGTCACCTACAATAATGCATATCGCCAACTATTCCGTCTACCAAGATACTGCAGCGCTACAGAAATGTACCTGGAAGGACGGGTGCACTCTTTCAGGGCACTTCTCCGCCACCGCATGGGAAGCCTATGGCGCAGAGTATGCCAATCCAAGAATACCATCATTACTGCCACGGCTGCATGGATGGAGTCTCCCTTGATGGCCCTTTGGAGACGGGAGACCGTCAAATATCCAGCATAAATGTGTTTTTTTTTCTCTCTTAGTGAATTAACTTATTTTGTATAGTAATCTTCTTCCATACTTTTCTTTTTTTATTCCTCTTATTTTACGTAACTGTTGTTATTTATTTGTTTGTATTACGTACACTTATGGAAGTATTGCATTGCACTACCCCTTGATACCTCCTGGAATAAAGAACTATTATTATTTATGTGAGTAACTAAATTTTACAACAGATGCAGTATTCTCGAGGGTTTCCTGAACCCTTTGACTAATTTAAAAAAAATGCTTTACACCCGTTCAAAGCATCTCCCGTTATAGACATACCATTAGTCCCATTTTTATCAAAGAAAAATTCTATTTTACATATCACACGTGAGATTTCTTGTTACTCACAGAGAGAAGCATGTTTCACAGAGAAAATTATTTTCCATCTACTTATAACAAATAATAAATGTAATTGAGTTAAATCTCAAAATACAAAAACGAATGTTTGTCTGTTTGTTATCAATTTTCTCGAAAATTACTCGACCGGTTTCGCTGAAAATAACAAAGTTTGTTTTTATTAGTGCTGGAAAGGTTTAGAGAGTAGTTTGAATGAAATCCAATATTTAAAACTGTTGTTATAACGTTTTAAAATGAGTACGAAAAACATTGAACCGGCCATCTTGTGTAGAGGTTAACCCACAGACATATTACTCTGGTTAGCCACAGATTACATATTCAAAAGAAGAAGGCTCATTTGGGTAGAATATTTTCAAAACGGAAAATACAAGTAGGTACTTAGGTAAGAACTTAATTTTCATATGAAGCGGTAACTTGGTGATGTGACATTATAATTTAAAAAAATAAAACAACTACCGCCTCTACCGTAGCTTCTTCAGGGCAGTATAGTACTAAACTGTGAACTAAGATAGACATGTGTTATAGATTGATAAAAACAGGCGAGTGAAGGGTGGGAGATCAGCAGGTACCTGACCGGGAAGGGCGTGTACTTTGTTTATTGGGAATAATTTAAGATTTGGACTTTTATTTAAATTTATTAGATTATTTATGAGTCTACTATTAGTGTTTTTGTATCTAAGTTCATAGTTTTGTATTATACTGCCCTGAAGAAGCTACGGTAGTAGCGAAACACGGTCAGCAAAAGTATAAAATGAAAGTGATGTAAACAAAGTTATTGTTTTATTTTTTAAAGAACTTAATTATTTAGATATGTTTTGGAAAAATATATGTTTAGAATGTAATAAAATTTCCAAATTAACGCTTTTTTGTTTGTTTGTTTAGAGATAGTAATGGTGTTTTCGTAAGAAGCTCACTGATCACTCTGTGGTTTGACATTGTATCAAGTAAATGAAACACGTTGTTATAAACTACGAATATATTTTATTTTCACCGACCGGTTTCGCTTAACTCAAGCTTCATCAGGGTAAATATAAAAACTTTCAGTTATATAACAACGTGTTTCATTTACTTAATGATAGTTATAGTTCTCATAAGATATTACTTTCGCTCTCAAATCAATTATTGCATCCAAACGACAAGCAAGAATTCACAACTTCATAATGTTATAAAAAAAAAAAATCCCGTGCAAGGTCAACTAATGTTTAATAAAAACTGATTCGTTAAATCCTTCTATCACTTAAATAAATTAAACACACTGTGTTGCCAGTAAAAAAATCACAATTAATCACCTCTCAAGGTACACGGAGTCCAAGATTTAAGTGTCTCAGGAAATTATTTAACGGAATAAGGAATTCCAGTGATTTGAAAATATGCATTCATATAGATCAGCAAACGCCGATTCTGAATATAAATTACTTTTATTATATCGTAGAATTTATAAATCGTTATTTAAAAGTGAACAAAAATCATCTCATCGAAACACCTTGTTATGTTGGTACCATTGCATTTGGAACATCAGACGTCATGTGCGCATTTGTTTTTCGATTTGTACGGACAATTTTATTTTTTGATTTTGTTTTGTATTCTAAATGTGTATTTTTTTAGTTTGCGAAATTTTAACTTAATTTGGGTAAATTTATAATCCATAATTTGTGTTCTATGTGTAAAATAGTATGGTAAATAACAAAACAAACGCAGTAGCAAATTCACCGATTTCCCGTGTTCTTCCAACATTTAATAATCTTTGTCCTGACCTAAATCTTGAGATATTTTTTTACTCCCAACCGTCATTTAAAAAAAATATTACTCGTAACATCAATGCGCAATCACAACTCTCCAGTAAATAGCACTATTCAGATACAAATACACACTCCCACAGACATACACATACACATATACAGCCACAGACACAAACACTTATACACTATACACTTTTTTCATACACATTTTTAAATGTGTCATTCCCTACCATTGTACTAACCCCGCCTGGTAAAATTTATATAACCACTTCCTAGGTATTACATAGAAACATGTCATTGGTACCCATCCTTTCAATAATTTTCTAAAACCTTGTAATTTGTACACAACTCAGTTTATAAATGTACTGTTTGTTTCTAAAAAAAAATTAAATTTAAATGAAAAAAAAAACAAAATCACAATTTTGGTACTTCTTAATGAAATTTCGCACACTTGATTCTCTAAATAGGAGTAGGGGTAGGGGTAGTACATCAAAACCTCAAAATTTTCCTCCAAACCATTCATAACCCAATAGGCTTCTAAATAAATAAATATAAATTGTTGATTTCATTATTTCCAACGTGCTCTTCGATGAAAAAAAGCCTTAATTGATTGACACTGACCAACATAAATCAATCACAAACAGGAAAGACGACTTTTATTTATTTTCAAACTTTCTGAAATTGAATCAATTCCACAAATCCTATCCCATTTTCTGAAAAACACCTTTCAGCAAAGACAAATTGATTCCGAATCCCATTATGTATTCACAACACTGACGACGTGTGCTGAGAAATGCGTTATGGGCGTGTTAGCGTGCCATAAGTTAGCGTAAGTTAGAACACGAGTTAGAACATAAGTAAGAACATATGTTAGAATGGATTGGTAGTATAGACAGCCTTTATTTAATTAACCTAATTCAATTTAATATACCTACTAGAGCCACTCGTTCAGAAATCCCGTTTAAACGTAACAACACCAGGGACTGAGCAATACAAACACTCTCTTGTACCTAGATTGCACGAAGTTAGTAATAGATACGCAGATGTGGCGGATCTATTTAACTGCACGGAAGGTAAGTAGAATAAGGCTATACTACCATATCTTTTCAATCAATATTTATTTAACCTATTTTCTAATTTCTAATACTGGAAATTAGAAAATCCCTTTTAATTTCTAATACTGGAAATTAGAAAATCCCTTAATAATAATGCTAGTATTTTAAATAACCAAATTAATTATCTTTTAGTCCCATTCTGAATATTTTCCCAATAAATCGCAAAGTACTATTAATGCCCTTCATGTAATATTTATTTAACCTATGTTTACAACATGTTTTATATGTACACATATCTTTTACTTTTATATCCTTCATGAACTTTTATTCAACTAATAGTAGACTCATAAATAATCAAATAAATTTAAATAAAAGTCCAGTCCTTAAATTATTTCCAATAAACAAAGTACACACCCTTCCCGGTCAGCAGGTACCTGCTGATCTCCCACCCTTGGCCCTTCACTCGCCTGTTTGTATCAATCTAACACATGTGCATCTTAGTTCATAGTTTAGTTGTATTCTGCCCTGAAGAAGATACGGTAGTAGCGAAACCCGGTCGGCAAAAGTATAAATAAAAGTGATGTACACAAAGTTATTGTTTTATTTTTTAAATTATAATGTCACATCACCAAGTTACCGCTTCATATGAAAATATTTTATTCTTTATATACTCTCTGATGTCATTGTACGATCTAATACCACATTTAAAAATATTCTTATGCTTGCAGTTAATTAAGACATTCAATTATTGTTCATGGTGTATTTGTACCGTTGATATTAAATAAAAATAAATAAATTAGAACATAAGTCAAACATCTTCCACTTGCGAACCCTTTTTCCGATATTTTCATTTTGTTCATTGTGGCAAATTAAGGTTTTTAGAATATGAGAGAATTTTTTTTATTATTTATACGCGAACTCTACAAAATAGAATAAAACAATCATTTGGGTTATGTTTTTTTTTGCATTAATCGAAACATTCGGCCATTTAGTTCGAATTTTACCAAGTGGATTACGTCTTTTCTAATTTTTATACGGGTGTCCCATAAGTCATGAATCAAACGAAGTAGGGTTACAGGGGATGTTGTTTGCAATCAAAATGATCAAATATGTGGTGATACATTTTTTAACACTTTCAAAGTTGTATCAATTTTTTTATATATAAACAGAAAGCCGTCTAAAAAACAAACATTTCAAAAAAAGTAAAGTATTTATAATTATTTTTTTTTAAATGTTTAGGATGTTTTATCACCTCCATATACATATTACAAGAGTGATTCTTGTATTTTGTATAAGTTTTAATATCTTTATATACATAACTTTACATTCGACTGAAGCAACACAAAAAAAATGTACTAGAGAATGTTGAACAATAACTAAAAAAAAAGTCTGCAATTTATGCTGAATCGGGAGTGGTATAATTTATTAGTCACTCCATATCCATTTTTTTAACATGATTTTAGTAAAAGTCTGCGAGTTTTTAATACGATTTTACTAGAACTTTTCAAGTTTAAAGTTTCCAGCATGTTAGGAGATAGTCAACAATTTAATCAAATAAAATTTAATAAAGGAATAACTTTATTAAGACCACTTTTTGTATATACTCGTATACATATCAACATGTTTCTAAAGAGATGATTTTCTCGTCAAAGGCATACAGAACACTAAACAATAATAATGTCAAGTATAGACAAATGATAAACATAGAACACAATAATGTAGGAATATACAAAATGTAAACATAAACAAAAAGTGATTAAAGTAGGTAAATAATTAATCAAAAATTATTACAAAACTCTGAATAACAAATTTAAATTTAGAAATTAACCGCCCTACCCATACGAACGTAATACGGCCGCCATATTTTCGCTCGAACGCAACAAGCCGTATCGCGTACGTTCAGGTACAAAAAAACTATACCCGAAACCCACAAAACATTCGTATACGTCAAGTTTGTTCCTGCGTCATCTCGTTTAGTATTTCGAGGTCAGCCGAAGTTAACGGATGTGTTCGGGTATTTTCTTCTCTCCCATACAAGTTGGTATATTGTAAGCACGTATTGTTATTGCGAAATCTAATGAAAAAAAAACCGATGTTTTTACCTACTTTTTGAATAACAACCCAAAGGACGGGCGATTAAATAACAAAAATATTATTTTGTTATTAATATTAATGTGAAAATTAATTCAAGAGATAGTGATGGTACAATTCTAATACTAAAATTTCCAGAAGTCTTTCCTATATAAAAATAGTTACAAACATTACAAATTAATTTATATACCCGCGATTTATTTAAAATATTATCTTTATCTTTGTTATACAAAACACATTTTTAAAAACTTATTACTTATATAAAAATCTGATTAGATTAGTATTTGATATGTTTTTAATATGCGAATATAAAGTATATTCATTTATTAATAATGACGCCACAAAGTGAATACCAATCATTTCAAGAAAGTACATATTATTATTGTCATTGAACAAATATATAACACCTCCAAGTATTATACGTTCAGTGATTCACAAAGTTCCGGCGCAGATATTCAACTTCTAAAATAATAGGTTTAGCTTGGGCGAACTTTGTTTTTGGATAATATTAAATGGTGGAAAAGGGGAGAGGGTTGGGGAGGGTTGCGGAGTGGGTGGGGAGAAAAGATCCCCTTTCCGGGAATCCAGGGCCTAGCAAAAACACGTAGATAGATTACTTTAATGTTCACGATGATTTGGTAACTTAGTCAAGTCTGCGTTATTAACTACCGACCGTTTTACGTGATGCGTTACCATTTTCATTTAATTTTTTTTTGTTACATTTTATTTCGCTACATCAACATGTTATGGTTGCAGATCGCGCAATATAAGTTGAGCCGAACCATGGTATTTTATATATTTATTTATATTTATATCAGCGGTATAAATATACCAAAAACCATAATTGGATGTCACATTCGTATAGTGGATGAGAGTTGGTGGAGGTCATTGAGGGGTGTTGAGGTTATTTAGCCAGTCGACGG
This sequence comes from Halesus radiatus, assembly GCA_022606495.2. NCBI lineage: Eukaryota > Metazoa > Arthropoda > Insecta > Trichoptera > Limnephilidae > Halesus > Halesus radiatus. Next base: position 15,888 of record JAHDVE020002829.1, read on the forward strand.
CATCGGGAGTCACTTGGTTAAGCATAGATGTGCCATAGAGAAACTGATTACTTTCATGGTGCGGTATGTAATCTTGGATTCAATTCATGAAGTATTATCAGAAAAATTGTAAGGGTAAGGATAGAGGTAGGGGTAGGGTAGGGCTAGGGGTAGGGGTAGGGGTAGGGGTAGGGATAGGGGTAGGGATAGGGGTAGGGGTAGGGGTGGGGGTAGGGTAGGGGTGGGGTAGGGGTAGGGAGTAGGGGTAGGGGTAGGGGGTAGGGGTGGGAGGGGGTAGGGGTTGGGGTAGGGGTAGGTGTAGGGGGTGTAGGGTAGGGGTAGGGTAGGGTAGGGGTAGAGGTAGTGGTAGGGGTAGGGGTAGGGGTAGGGGTAGGGTTAGGGTAACTATTCGAAACCCCGGACAGCACCGGGTACTTCAGTTAGTATTATGTATAATAAAAGAGATTACTTTTCAACCCTCGTGTCAAAAGCGACAAGTTTGTTTGCGTGTAAATGAATAAATAAACGTTGAATTCTTATTAAAGGGTTAAAACTCCGAACAAAATGTAAGACTCGGAAGAAGTTTAGAGATAATCCTATAATCGTCTTATTTGATAAGTCAAATTTCCCAAAAGTAAAGTGGATTTATAAACAAATCCAGAGGAGAGCGATTAAGTTCGAATAGTATCTAAGCAAAGTGAATGTTAAATTGAACGAGTTTAATCAGGAAATGGCCATTTAATATGGCTAACTGAGACTTGGCTAAATATCTTCATTATGTATTATAAAGGTGGTTAAATGTGAAAAATATTCCTCAGTTTCAATTTGAAGATCTTCATTGAATGTTGGTATTTTTCATATTTTATTGTTTAGTTCTATTCAGAATGTGATTGGTCATTTATATTAGAAACTACTCATTGTGAGAGCAACCAAATCATAGACAATCATATCTCAAATAATGCAATTCATTGTGCCTTTCCGTGTTTAATAGCCCGTCAAAATAACTCAATTTATAAATGTTGTCAACCGCCTTATACTGTCCTTCTTTATCACCTAATTCTCAGTAAAACAACAGCATTTCTATAATTTAACGTAGGGATATTATAGCTTTGTTCGACCAGTTTATTATTAATCATAAAAATGTAAATCTAGACAAGATAACAATAACCCTTCCGCGACAAGACCTTCCCGACCCACCTCAATCCATCCAAACTCCAAGCCTTACTAACTTGGGCTGATCAATGAATCCTGGCAAATGAATTGGTCCTTCGATCCGGATTCGGCGTTAAAACAAACATAATTCCGTCATACTTCAAATTTAAGAACCGTTAAAGTTAAGAAATCGGAATGCAATAAGGTGGCATTAGCTCAGTTGGATAGAACGCTGGTTCCGGATAGACCGAGAGGTCCTGGATTAGAGTCCCAGATGCGGCCGTTACCTTTTTTATTATTTTCTGTGTCTTTTCTGTTTCATCTTTCATTTGAGTTTTGTTAATATTCAAGAAACGACATCCATTATGCATATCAATATTTGACTTAATAAGAGAAAAACTCAATTTTAATTAATTTACCAACTACTTTATTATTAAATAATATTTATTACGTAGTTATATTATGGATGCTGAAATTTCCGGAACGGTTAACAAAACAATGCACAACGACAGGTGGAGGCATAGATACGCCATCATAGATATTCATTTAAACGCGTATTTATACCACTTAAAAACAAAAAATATGATGAAAATGCATTAAAACATTTTTTTTTCTTAAGTTTTGGTTTAACACCTCGTGCCGCTAGATGTTTCATCAATTTGTGTTTTTAAAAATCTCTTAACAATCTGTAAAGGATTTTTTTACTTTGTCTCTCCGGATTTCCGCAAGGAAAAGAATAAAGAATTTTCCACCAAAAGAACCAGAATTGGCATCCGGAATTCACTGGCTAAATTTTGTGGGGTATATCCTGTATATGTATTACGTAACATTATTTGTATGTTTGTCAGGGGAGAGGTGCGTACCTTATTCTATAATGTAATTGTAATATAATTATTGTAACTGGATACGAAGATACGTTTGTGCTTCATTACCCACATCACATAATATCGTTAGTTCTCATGATACGACAAAGCCGCTAATTATAGCCGTGACATAGGATCGCTTTGAGCTTCAAGTGGATTCTACACTCGCCTTTGATTAGTGTCGATTATTCCTAGAACAACTACCTTCTGCCTCGCCTGAGAGGTGTACAGATTACATAGAATATTAATACTGTTTATTGCTGATGAACTCAATGTCAGAAACTGTGTCGGGACGAAATTGTGCAGGCGTGAATTTCACGTACCAGAATTACAGACGGACAGAATTACGAACGGATGGAATTACACCGACTTTAATTACTTTTGTATTTTATTTTAAAGTGAATTTAATTTGTTAATGCTATTTCAATTCAATTCTTTTTTAAATTCTCCCTATATTTAAAGCCTCAACGCAATTTTATTTGGAGTAACATTCGATTGAAAACTTAAATTGTCCTCCTGTATTGATAATATAGTAACTAAATACAAAAATATATATATCTTCTGGCGTTTGGTGGAACACTCACCCTACTTGTAAGTTGCTTTACAATGAACTTATTTGAAATCATCTCGACTATGCCTGTCCACATCTCAACACGTAATGTCAACGTTAGAAATGAAGAGCATCTTAGATACTTAATTAATAAAGGCTTTTCGGAATTCGCCAATCAGCACCAATTAAAATCTGCTATATCTAGCTAGGAAGACAGTCTTAGAAAAAAAATAGCCTTTCTGTGGGTTTTAACGAATCTAAACACGACAAAATCCAGATTCACCAACTATCCTCATAAAGAACATAGAATCTCTAAATAAATTTGTGACTCTCAAGTTTTCCATCTCCAAATCATCTGCTGTACTACTTGTTTTCATGCAGTACTCATTTTTTACCACTATTCCTCATGTTATTTCTCTCTTATCTTTTCAAAATATTATCAAAATGTCTGGAGTATGTATTCTATCATGCACTAACAACACCAATGCTAACAATATCTGCCTGCATAATACCTTAAAGTCACATAAAATCCTATATTATATCAAAATATAGAAATATAATTATACTTGTATCTACAATTATAATTAAACTAGACTTCATACAAATGTGTGCATGTGTGGATGCTTACACATATAAAAAAATGTATATTTTGTGATCTAATCTTTACGCGTGTCTTTTTCTCCTTTCTATCTTCTACTTTTTTTTAATAATTTTTCCAATTATCAGCATGTTAATAAAATTAATATAATAAATCCATATGTTTACACTAGACTTCATACAAAGTAACTATACTCCATTGGTCACCGTGAAATAGGCAGCCGCCTAGTACGGTGATCTAATGTATCTACTCCATGTAAATGTCTCAATTAAAAAATAAAAATAAAACGGTTAATTGTTTTTGTGTTTAATTCGTAGAACTCCATTTAATTTTTTAAATCTAATTTTAATCAAATTAAATAATGTTGTTATTAAGTTCTTCAAGAGTTTTTAGTTTTTATTATTGTGACAGCTGTTTCGGCATTTAAGGCCATTTTCAAACTGTGGTTAATGGCTTTAAACGCCGAAACAGCTGTCACGAAAAAACTAAAAATACTTTGCAGAACTTAATAATAACATTATTAAATTTGATTTACATTAAATTAAAAAAAATATATACAATTATAATCATAGTTGCTTATGAACCCGAATTGAGATTATACATGTGAATTTATGTTACATTATTAAAAGAACTTAACTGAATTAAAAACCTTAACCAAGGAAAGGAAAAAGGACAAACATATGGTTATAAACAATTTACTAAAGTAACGCTTTGTAGTTAATGAATAAAATCTATTTAATATGTTATTAAGTATTTGCTGCACCCTCTTCGGAATGCATACATGAGTTTCATCATCGGCTCATAAAGCTGAGTGATACGTAACTCAATCTATCAACATAACTCAATAATATTTTTATTTTTTTAGTCCACAATTGTAAACGCATTTTTATCCTCATAGCACCAACCAGTACCTATCAAACACATATACATAATTGTTTACTCTATAATATTTGTTTTTCTCATATCATCATAAGTACGTTCATAAGTTTTTCTGTACTATTCTCCACATCTCTTTATACTTAATTATTATACTTTTTTCTCTTCTATTGTTGCATTCTTCTGTTATTCTGACTTCTGACATGGTCCGACTCAAGTATTTGATCGCATCATGTCTTCCTGGGAAGTCCCCGGCTTCGATCTAATAATTAATCTTTCTCATTACACATACATCAGCCTTGCATTCTTTTCGAATCTCAACAGTTTTCACACAATCATATATGGTTTACCACACAGATATCTCATTTCAACAGCATTCAGTCTACTATCATCTTCCCTCTGCCAATTCCATGGGTTGCGGCCATACATCAGGGCTGGTATCAGCAGTTCATTGTGTACTGCTAGCTTCGCTTCATCGAACAATTTTTTGTTAGTGCCAACCGAGTTCAGCTCTCCTTTAATGGAGTTTACTGCATTCACCCTTCTTTCAATATCCCCATTCGCTGACGTTCAAATGAATATAGACGTGATATAATAGCTGAATTTGCCTACTATTCGTGTATTAACTGGCGGCGAGCGACCATTTAAACATTTTAAGGAATAAAACAATAATTTTGATTTCCTACGCATTCAAACCTTGTAAAAATAGGAGTGGTAAAGAGAAAACTTAAAAATATGTCATTACATTCCACAGATAAACGTTTTTTGCCGTATTTTACTTATTCATTTAAATAATACATTAACATTTTAGTGGTACGAAATCGAAGCCGTCCACGTTTCTTTCACGTGATTTTGACTTCGGTGAGCAAATTAAAAATATTTATAAAAAGGGTCAAACTAAACACTCTAAAAAAATATTCGTTTTTTGTTACTGTTTTACTTATTGGGTGTTCGGGTTAGTTATGAATCTGTTCCATAGCTACGGGAATACACGAGACTTCCATAAATTTCACACAATTGTAAAAAGGAAGAGTTGAGCATTATCAGATTTGCTTTTCGAAGAGTAAATACTTATTATTTGCAGGGCAATGCGAGTTGCCTGGAGTCCGTCAGATATATTTATTCGCAAATCAAATATCAGTGATGCGCCTAAGCTCGCCCCGCTTATTTTGGTTTCTCCCCCCCGCGTGTTAGGGGATCTCTATGTTTTATTTGCTCTCTGGTCCCCATCACTCTTTCTATCAAATATAAATAAAATAAAATAGAAAATCTTAGTTTCTTATTTATCATTAAATGATAAAATATTTAAAGCGGTCATTTGCGCTTTACACTTTTCACCGCAAGACGACACTTTAAATTATTATCTGGTTGTTAATCTTGTGTCGTATTGTAAAATTAATATTTTCAATTTATATTTTGAGTTAAAAGTTTGTGCTGAACCCGTTATATATTGTTAGAGTGCACTTTGTATGGTACAAAGAGAACAAAATATGTGAATTATACTCCACTTGACAGTATTAATTTCAGTTGGTGTTCAACATTCGATGGACAACTCTTACCAATTGCTTCAGCATCTCCGATCCAAGTTGGTTCAAAGGTATTGAATCGTTTAAAGATCAATTAAATTAATATGTAACCTTCAGCCTGACAACCCATTAAATGGGGTTGCTTCACTAATGAAAGATACCCGAGATTGATCCGATGTTGACAGTTCACTGGTCCAACTAGTCCAATGAGTAAATTAGATCGACAGTTGTTGGTATAACGGGATTCTAAACGGTGGCTGTAATGACAATAGATTATTATATAATATTGCTTGTCGTTTGGGTGCCATAATTGATTAGATATCAAAAGTAATGCCGTTTGAAGACTATTACTGTCTCTAAACAAAGAACCAATTTGAAAATCATATTTCATTCCAAACATTTATTTTTTCAAAACGTATTAAAATATTAAAGTTCTTAATTAGGTACCTATTACACTAAATTATAAATACTTGGATCAGGTGGATGAGATTGTGTATTTGGGAAGTACGTTTACGAGAGATGGAAAGACTGACAGGGATATTGAAAGAAGGGTGAATGCAGGAAACTCCATTAACCGAGGACTGAACGCGGTTGGCGCTAACAAAAAGTTGATTCCACAATGGAGTGCTAATACCAATCCTGATGTATCGTAGTGAGGCATGGAACTGGCAGAGAAAGGATGAAAGCCGACTGAATGCTGTAGGAATGAAATCTCTGAGGCGATATGTGGTAAAACCATGTATGATTGTGAGAAAAATATTGAGATTCGCCAAGAATGCAAGGCTGATGTATGCATAATGAGCAAGATTATGAAAGGGACGTTTAGATGGTTTGGGCAGTCAGAAGTTGCACTAACAGAAGAGAATGTATGAGACGTTATATGAATCTGAATGAAGCAAGAAGTGTATGCCAAGATCGAGTTGTTTGGGGATCTGTCTCTGCCTACCCCTGCGGTGAAACGGCGTGATGGTTAGTTAGTTAGTTAGTTAAATCTTTGCTTACCACTGTCCTTGTTACTGGCAACATGTAACCTATCCCTTGGGCTCATTTTCGAGTGCTAATCTTTTAGGATATTTTTAAATATAATGTAAATAAAAACGTATGGATTGATTCAGAACTAAAACGTTACGAGTTAATTAAATGTCAGAAACTATATCTCATACAAAGTAACTATTCACGTTTAATCAATAAATCACCCCAGTAATACGATGAAACGACTTGTTTTTCTAAATTTAATTCGTGAAATCAATTGTATTTTTTTGCAGGGGATTCCCACGGGAAAGAGAGAAAAACACCCCGTAAAAGTATTACAAAGGGTACTCTTATTCTTTTAGGATCCATTAGGTAATTATTATTCGTTCAGCTTGTAAGGGAATTGGCCGAAATCGACTAAAAGTAAAAGAAATTGAGTAAGAAAGTAAATAAAAAATAATATTAATTGATGAGTCGAAAATAGATGAAGATGTACGAAAAGAAAACACTTATCTAAGCTTTGAGTTATTGGTTTTGGTAGAAAATGCGTGTATATTGATGTACGTATTTACAACTAATGAAGTTGTATGTTCTCGCGTATTATCTCGGCGATTCCTGAAACGTTACCGTGAGATTCAAACGGTCTCAATGGACATTTCTAAGGAATTTGACCGGGTTTGTCACCGAGTACTATCAAATATAATCACAACAACAATAACAAATTTAAAAATCAAATAAAACGCTGTATACGTTACACAGAGAGATCTGAAATAGAAAATTTATTAACACCGAACCCATTCAACTGAACATAAAACACCTCACCTTTATATATTTATTTTTCAGCAGTCACATCTGTGTAATATATTTTAATTTGGAGGATTAATTAAGATAGGATATATTTATTATATTATTAATTGTTTTTGTGTTTAATTCGTAGAATTCCATTCAATGTTTTTTTTTTCTTTTAATTAATGCAAATAAAATGTAATAATCTTATTATTATGTTGTGCAACTATTATTGTGACAGCTGTTTCGGCGTTCAAGGCCATTTTAAAACTCCGGTTAATCCACATTGTGACGTTTAATTGATTTTATTTACTCCCACCCAATTCTAATATGGACGGGTTTTTAAAAATAATGATTTATTATCGTTAAAACTGATTTAGTTAGAAAATAATTAAAATTCTATATTCTGTGGGGTTTTTACAATTATAATGAGTTTTCCTCGTATTTAAATGACAATGTTTTCTTAATTTATTTATTTAAAGGTGTTATATTGCTTTGATAATGTGAGCAATGGTGAATAAATAATTTTCCTCACTTTATTGATTAATGTTATATTAGGATATTTCATTTGTTTATTAATTTCAAAGTAAATTTAATCTAAGACCCTTTTTTTTCTATATTTAAGGGTTTAGGCTCGTTGTTATCAAGCGGGACGTGATTATTCACTAAGAGATGTTCTGCAAATTTTGTTAAAGTGCTTTTATTTTTATGACATTGTAAAGGTTTTTTTAATCTAGTTGGGAAATGCCTTCCCGTCTACCCGATATAGGTAGCGTTGCAGTTAGCGTTGCGGCGTGATCATATTTTAATTCATATATGCCACTATTATTAACTTAGGATTTTTACTTTGAGCTTGTGCCAATATTGGTTCTGAAAGCTATATATAAGCCACATTTTAAAATTTCTTTCACAATTTTCATAGATATTGGACCGAGAACAGATATGAAAATTTTTCTAGTTTTTTTATTATGTGCCGGATATATTTAATTAATTTTATTTTTTATTACTTGATTTTTAACATTTTTTTAATGTTATTTGCATCATGGCCGTTATTAAACGCGATTGTTTTTATTGTTTCCTTTTAATTTGTCAAGGGGGATATTAGTGAGTATACGTACCATTGAATGGTAAGCTGATAATTTATGAGACCAAGGATGAGTTGAGTTTGCATTTATTGTTGTATCTGTAAAAGTTGGTTTTCTAAATATTTCGAAGGTATGTCTATTATTACTTCTACCATTTGTAAAAGCTAAAAAAAAAATTCCCTGCGATCTCATGTTCAACTGTGAAGCAGATTTTATAAGGGAGATTAAAGAATTATAGAAGTGGACTTAACGGAGATCCCATGGGAAGACCATCATTTTGTTGATAGTAGGTATCATTGAAAAGAAAATAATTTGTTTCTACGGAAATTTCCACGAGTTGGAATAACTCTTTTCTTATCACCGGGTTGATATTACATTTTTCGAACATATTTTCAATTATCGTGAGGTAAGGCACTCTTCAATAGGGATGTTGCTAAATAAGGATTTTACGTGTAAAGAAATGAAGCATCCTGTTTCATACAAAACTTAATTATGGATTTGAGGTCAAAATACTCACTTAAACCTTATTAAATATCTAATATGGATTACAAGTAATTTATTTATTTTTGTTTTACATTATGAAATATAGGCCATTAAAGGAATTGATTTTTCGAGATTTTAGAGGCACATTTAACAATTATTTGGGGGCTAACGGTGATCTAAAAAAAAAGTTTTACCCCGTTTACTTTGAAAATATAACGAAATGTAAAATTAAAATAAATAAAAAATTATTAAAATAAGCATTATGGTGGACTTTAAATTAAATTAAAAACGAAAAATTTACGTTGGAACATAAATTTGCCGTACATAATTTAAAATATCGACCGGAAAAATGTTTTTTTTTTCAATGGTCGAGGGGTAAGACTCTCAACTACGAATCCGAAGGTCGCGGGTTCAAATCCCGGCGTGCGCAACTAATTTTTATTTAATTAATTTGTGTTGTTTCGCAATTAATTCATTTAAAAATAATATATGGTATGTTTGCGCACGTTCCAGAATGGAAGATACTCTCAGTATCGCCCTGGTGAAAGACCACCATTCAGAATTGAAACGTTGCTTGAAATGGCTTTTAGCCGTGTTTGGTGACCAGATCTGAATAGCCAAGTATTTCCCCACTTTCCTCTTCCCCTTCTCCTTCCCCTTTCCAATACCTTCAGCCTCACAACATTCCGCAATTGGGGATGCCATAGTCACACTGGCTCCAGACGGTTGGGAGCAGTTGGGACTCTTGTACGGTATTCATGTGAAAAAAAAAACATATGAAAAAATTTAAAAATAAAATACAAATAAAGTAAAAATATCATTATTTGTATTTTGTTATTAAAAAAAGATAATAAATCATAATTATTATTATTTTATGTGCTTGCAAGATAAATCTGTTAAATAAAAAAGTTGACTTACCAAGTTCGGCTAATAGGTACCATTCCACTATTCAGCCCATTCTTCTTCTTGCCAGTAAAACACGATTTATTAGGTAGGTAGATACAAAGAAAGGGTTTTTTATTGGATTAATGGCAAGATCATTTTTAACTGCTGAACGCCAAATATATTACTATAGAATTTCAATAAAACCTGAATCCCAACTAAATCTAACGACCCGATGGAAATTATTTAATCTTCATATATCACAACCACAATCAGGCGACATTACAGGAGCTCTCCGTCAGCCGAACTGTGGCGGAAATTGCCGATCTTTCATGAACCCCTAATAATCATTATAATAATTACTTTTTTATTTCCAAAACCACGAGTTAATAATATTTTTATAAAGTGTCAGTGAATATATATATATGAAAAAATGGTTTAACCATTGAAAAAGATAATATTAACAAAGCCTAAATGAAACACAAAACCGAAAAAGCACAGAAAATGAAAAGGTATCAGTTGCATTTGGGAATCGATCCGAGGACCTCCGTCTTTCCCGCCCGCTCTATAATTAAGCTACTGAGACCAGTTTACTTAATGCCATCTTCATCAATATCATACCACAACTTCATGACTTGTCAATATTAACCTCCATTAAATCCCATATATATTGGCTGCTATCATTAAAATAAATTAAAAATATAAATAAAAAAAATCTGATAGTAATATCCGAGAAACTATCTCGGTTGCAATTACTTTGTGGTAGAATTTTGTAATCATCATATAAAGATGGAATGTGGAAATGCATGGAAAAGCATGAAATGTGGAAATCACAGGGCTATTAGCCTGCTAAGTTCAGTTGGTAAGCTGTATGGTAGGATATTGATTGAAAGGGTACAAATGAAAACAAAGGATAAAATATGGGATGTTCAAGGCGCATTTATGAGTGGAAGGGGGTGCATGGATCAGATTTTCTCGTTGCGTATGCTCACAGAGAAGTTTCTGGCAAAAAATCAAAAACTTTTCTGTGCTTTTGTAGATCTACAAAAAAGCATACGACCGAGTTGACAGAAAAAAGTTATGGAAGGTGTTGTCCAAGTATGGAGTGAATACAAATCTTATATAGGCAATCGCATCTCTGTACGAGGGAAGCGTTGCATGTGTTAGGGCAAACGGTGATTTTACGGGGTGGTTTGACATCACAAAAGGTGTTAAGCAAGGCTGCGTAATGTCACCGTGGTTATTTAATCTATACATGGATTATTGTATGCAAGAATTGAAAGAGGTGGCCTGGGCGCGCTAATGAATAGTCTGCAAGTATGTTGTCTGTTGTATGCTGATGATGCGGTACTGATTGCTAACAGTATGGAAGATCTACAGTCCCTCGTATCTAGGATGAACGAAGTATGTATGATGAATGAGCTAATGATGAATGTAAATAAGTCCAAAGTCATGGTGTTTGAAAGAGAGAGTACGAAAACAGTATGCAATATAGTTGTGAATTATGAATACTTGGAGCAGGTTGATGAGTTTGTGTATTTGGGAAGTATGTTTACGAGAGATGGAAAGACTGAAAGGGATATTGAAAGAAGGGTGAATGCAGGAAACTCCATTAACGGAGGACTGAACGCGGTTGGCGCAAACAAAAAGTTGTCCAAGGAAGCGAAGCTAGCAGTCCACAATGGAGTGCTGATACCAACCTCGATGTATGGCAGTGAGGCATGGAACTGGCAGAGGAAGGATGAAAGTAGACTGAATGCTGTAGAAATGAGATCTCTGAGACGAATGCGTGGTAAAACCATGTATGATCGTGTGAAAAATGTTGAGATTCGTAAAGAATGCAAGGCTGATGTAAGCGTAGTGAGCAAGATTAAGAAAAGGGACGCTTAGATGGTTTGGGCGTGTAGAGCGAATGAACGAAGAGAGGAGTGTAAGAAGAATACATGACGCGAATGTGAATGGAAGAAGAAGCCGGTGACGCCCGAGGAAGACATGGCACGATCAAGTGAATCAAATACTCGAGTCGGGCCATGTCAGAAGTCGGAATAACAGAAAAGAATGTATGAGGCGTTGTATGAATGTGAATGAAGCAAGAAGTGTATGCCAAGATCGAGTTGTTTGGCGGTCCGTCCTCTCTGCCTACCCCTGCGGGGAAACGGCGTGATGGTTAGTAAGTTAGTTAGTCATATAAAGATCTAGTCTGTGTAGGGTAATACGTATTGTGTGAATTTTATTTAATGATTTTAGGTTGGAAGTTGTGAGGTTCTGAATTGAATAAGTCGAACCCTTTGAATCGCGTAAAGTAGATCGTAAACTAATAATGACATTTTACACGCTGACGTCTGTTCATCCTGTTGACACTTTTTTCTAACTAGTCTTCTGTTGAGGGGAACTTGATCAACAAAAACCGGTATTCTAAATTGATCGTAAATTTTATAATTTCGTTGGGAAGAGCGAATTTGTGCATTTGAAGAGTGTTGATGAAAAATTTCGGCTCAAAAGTTGCTCAGTAGGGTTGGAAAGAACGAACAAATGTATAATTTAATGAATTTGAAGGTTCCTACCTATCTGTTTTATAAACTGCGGTGGTCCCGTAATTGTCAAATATCAAGCTAACACTTTATTTTCAACAAAGTTTTAACAAACACGTTTGTGAAGTATAAAATGTTGGTTTATATATTAGTTTTTAAAACGAATTATATGTATTCAAAATAAGTACAATATTAACTCATTCATGTTAAATAGACATTGAAAACATTTACTTTTATGTAACTCTATTGTCTTAAAAGTGGTCGGCTACTATTTCATCGTATATGAAAGTGGGCGGACACTATTTTGTAGTGGGCGGGCAACTCAATAGAAAATTTTGCATAAAAATATTTGGAAACAGAGCGAATAATTAACAAAACACTTGGCCGATTGGTGACTCAAAATGGTCATTCGAAAAGTTCGGAAGAACGGCCGTAAATCAAAGCAGATTTTGATTGCCACTTTGAGAACTCTACAACGTCAGTGTTTATTGGTAATATCACCGGAGTAAATTTCTTACGCCCTTGAAAGAGATATAAAGAAAACTTTTCACTATGTGTTGTGTTTACGGTAGTAAAAAAAACCACTTTAAAACAAATTTGTTCTTTAAGACACTCCTGACAAATCACCAACTTTTGGAAGATTCGTGAATAAAATTTCTCTGTTTTTGTACACTTCTCAAGTACAGTATAGGTTAATATGAAGTTACCAACTTTTTAAAACATTTTTAGAACTTTCAGACCCAGTCAAATTTATGTTTGGTTTCCTCCATTACCGTGTTTTTTCTACAGTGTTCTAACAACTTTTCAAATCTTTTTGATTAATAGACCTCTTGTTTTCTCGTCGTTTTTGTCATATTTTATGGATATTATTTCTAATAAGAGCAGATACTGGAGCGAGTCGATGAGTTTGTATGTTTTGGAAGACGAGAGATGGAAACGCTGATATTGAAATAAAGGTGAATGCAGGTAACTCCATTAACGGAGGACTGAACGCGGTTAGCGCTAACAAAAAAATATTTAACACGTTCATTGCTAACTAAAATTCGTACATATTAATGCCACGCTGAGAACATTTGACTGAAAGGTCGAGCGAACTAAAGGAGTGTTTACATGAGCATAATATTGTATAGACATCATAATTTACTGTTTTTTTTTCAGAAAGAAAACGAGAAAGAGGGATGTGTAATGTTTTATTTATTATGGCGAACTAAAGGAGTATTTACATGCGGAAAAATTTCGTATGGACAACATTATCTACTGTTTTTGCTCGTGTAAACGCTGCTCGTGTAAACGCTGCTTTATGCACGACAATGACAAAACGCTTCTAACGACCGGTATGAATGACAGATCTATTCAAACTGCCAAACAGCGACAGTGCCTAGCGCTGAGGCTAGAAACGACTCAAAACCACATGGCTGCGTCTGTTTTAGACCGGAAATGGAACAGACTCCAACTTTAATATGACTTTATTAAATTAAAAAACCTTTGTTACTTTTTACCACTTATTTATTTCAGACTGGACCAGTTTTTACCTATCACGGGTATCTCCAGACTGGTACAATTTGAACTAAATCAATGTTACAACATAATTTTTTGTCAGGAGTGAAGAGCTCCAATAACAAAAATTCAAGATTTTTTTACAGTAATTCCACACTGAACGCCCTGAAGGAAATAATTTTCGTCAAGGCCTATATCATCTTTGGCGATAGTGTGTGAAGGGCCTTTTTGAGGATATGAAGAAAAGAACATGGGTCTTGAAGAGATCCAAGTTGTAAGTGGAAGGAAACACAGCGGCCGGCAGATCATTCCACAGTCGAGCTGTTGAACACAAGAACGAGTCGTAGAAGCGACCCGTTTTCGTGTAAATGTCAACTGTGTGCTAAAGGGACCACTGACGCTAGTTCCAGTAAAATACTAAGTTAGTTAAGTAAAATACAGTAAAATACTGGTAGAACAAGGACAGCATTCCCACCTGACGTCTGTACTCAATCCGTTTGTTAATGGTTTTGCAGATACTTTGGGGCTCCCGACCAGAGGTAGCTGCCAAATTCTACGGTGGGGCACACTTGCGATTTATACAGGGTCAGCAGTTGTGTACTATTAAAGTATCTGCCGGCCCTGCACAATACGCCCAGCTTCTGAGAGGCTAACTTTACTCTGGCTTCGATGAACCCCCATACCTGAGCTGGTCACTTAAGGTTACACCAAGCATATCAATGGAGGGCTTGTTGGGAAGATTGATTCCATTAAAGGAGACTAGATTGTTATGTCGATCCCCTTTAGACGTAATGAGAGATGATTGGGTCTTTGAAACATTAAATTCGACGAGGTTATTCTTACCCCAAGAGGAAACCCTCTCGAGGTAACCTTCCATTCTCTGCTTCAAAGCCCTACGTAGGTACCATAGACTTAGTTTCAATTGTACCAGTCTGAAGATACCCGTTATAAGGCGATACTGTATTGATGTGTAATAAACAAGTGGAAGAAAGTTACAACGGTTTTTTAATAATTAGAAAATCATTTTTTTATTTTCAGCTTGTTGTAAAAATAAAAATAAAGTTTTCAGGGCAATCCATTTGTTTGATCCGTTTCTTATCCGAAT
>JAHDVE020002830.1:0-58167 GCA_022606495.2 Halesus radiatus
GAAAACAATTTGTATCGCATGGAATATTTTTGTCTAAATTATTTCCTGTGCTCTCTGGAGTTCCTCAGGGCTCTAATTTAGGCCCCCTCCTCTTTTCTATTTTTATTAACGATATCGCAGAGCATTCTGCATTCCAGGTTTCTTCTTTTCGCTGATGACCTAAAACTGTTCTTAGAAATATTAACTTTAGAAGACTGCAATCGACTCCAATCGGATATTGATAGAATCATTGATTGGAGTAAGAGAAATCTGATTGAGTTCAATATTTCTAAATGTTTCATTCTTTCTTTCACAAGGGCGTGTCATACTTGGTTTTACCGGTATAATATGAACGCCCGAAGTTTAAAACGTGTCTCCACTATGAAAGATCTTGGTATCTTGTTTGATAGTAGGCTGACATTTCATGCTCATATTGAAGTCGCCTGTAGTATTTCATTAAAAATGCTGGGTTTCGTCCTACGTACTTCAAGGAATTTTAAAGACACTCGGGTTCTCATAATTTTATATAACTCGCTAGTAAGGAGTAGGCTTGAGAGTGGGTCGGTGGTTTGGAGCCCACATCAGGTGAAGTATTCCCTCATGTTGGAAAGAGTTCAGAAGAAATTTTTAAGATTTCTTTATTTGAGGGAATATGGCTACTACCCGTGGCTCTATCCTGCCGACTTTCTCCTAGGTATGCTCGGAATGAACCATCTGCGGGTCAGAAGGGATGTACACATTGTGACACATTTCTTCAGGCTGATTCGCGGATGGTTCGAAAATTCGGCTGTCATGGAGAACATTCATTTCTATGTTCCCGATTGTTATCTCCGTCACCGACAGCATAGACTGTTTTATCTCCCGGCCTGCAGGACCAACTACCAACTTGCCAATGGTCATGCCGGTGGGGAGGGCAATCTTGCTGTTAAATAGAATCACTTCGGATATCGACATATTTAGCATCAATGAAGCTGCATTTAAACGTAAAGCTTTGTTGCTATTTGTATAATGCCAGTATGCCTTGTATACAATTTACTGAGATTATGTATGTCTAACTTATTTTTTGTTTTAATTTTATTATTTTTTATAAGTAATTATTTTGGATGTTGTACATCCTATATCATCTTTAAAAATGCCTTAAAATGTAAATTTTGTAAAATTTTTAAAAAGAATAAACAGTTGAATTGAATTGAATTGATAATGGGAGCGTTTTTTTCATTGCATTGGAAACAATTTTCTTTTTGAATTTTCGCATCCGGATAATTCGAACTTCATATTTTTGAATTTTATTTCACTGTGTATAATCCAAAACTGCGGATTTTTCGAAATCCGTCTCATCCGGATTGCAATCTCTATCTGTAAGCTACCAAGAAAAACATTGTATTCAGGTCACTTTTTAACTGAATTCCTCTTATTTTTTCAAAGGCCCAGTACCAGTCAAAAAATGATCTTAAAATTATGAAGCCATAAAAAAATAAGAATAAACAAATACCTTTTTAATCTCAAAGTAAAACATGAAACAGAAAAGTCACACAAAAGAAAAAGTTTACGGTAGCAGCTGGGACTCGAACCCATGGAAGACCTCATGGTCTATCCGGGACCTTGAGGTCCCGGATTATATTATCTTCAATGATTAAACATATATTACGCACGCATAAAAAAATCTGATTGACAAAAAATATTCAAACACAATGTAAAAAATTGGATTAAAAGTAATAATAAGACATTTACCGGTGCACTTATCCTAATTCTAAATTATTTATTCAACGATTTACGAAGCATATCTTTAAACAAGTATTCATAGGTATTTTAAAATTATAAAATAATTTGCAAAATTACAGCCTCAACACAGGCTAGCCTAGTGAGGCGGATTATGTGAAACTTCAACTAAAGCTGTTATTATATTATTTTCTATTTAACTTTATAAACCACTGTACACTTACATCATTATATTATATTATATTATACATGTTTTTTAGTTGTAGTTAAAATTAATTACAATTAGTTTCAATAAATTATTCCAAAATTAAATATTAATCCTAGGCTTGTAGAACAGATTTACCATTAAAGTAAAAATCACATAGGTACATCCGAGACACTATCTAAAAAGGTTTGAAATAAATTCGGATAGAATCTTATAGACATAATAAAAATGTAGCGGCCAAAACTATATGAGAATAGACCATGAGGTCCTGGGTTCGAGTCCCAGCTGCTACCGTTAACTTTTTTTTATGTGTCGTTCGGTTTCACGTTTCATTTTGAGATTAAAAAAATATATATTTTAAAAATGAATAAAAAATATAATTACAGTTCCGAATAGATCTAGTTTTTTACATCAGGAAAACAATTGGTTGGTTGATATTTTTTAGATTATTAACGCATTCTATGCCAACGGAA
This sequence comes from Halesus radiatus, assembly GCA_022606495.2. Taxonomy (NCBI): domain Eukaryota; kingdom Metazoa; phylum Arthropoda; class Insecta; order Trichoptera; family Limnephilidae; genus Halesus; species Halesus radiatus. Next base: position 2,377 of record JAHDVE020002830.1, read on the forward strand.
AAAGACACGAGACAATGTTTTTTTGGCAGCCATGTAGGCAAACGCCCCACCGCCCACTAGAGGTCACAAGTATTCTAGAAGGGGACAAACAAATACTATTAGCTAAATTGTACTTAGGTACTTTACCATCTGAACAATCATCAATCTCATGGAATGCTGTTTTTACAGCTAATAATTATGATGACTAAAATGATTGCTAGATAAACGTAATAAAATATTTTAACTCTGCACCAGATGTCAGTTTTTATGAAGTGGCAAAATTACGTAAAGCTTCATGAAATTTGCACTGATTGTTCTGTTTAAAATTTCTAGGTCAATGTAACTACTTTCTGCTCGTAACATTATTTCGATCTTGAACTGTTGGGCTTTCAAATATTAAAATGAATAGGAAATGTTAATGTTACATATACAGAGTATATTATCTATCCTGATAAGGGAAGCTTCGATTCCGAAACGTGTTTTTTATTTTTTATTTATTTTATTTTATTTAAGTTTTTAATCCAGCAGGACTGGGTGGGTAGTGCAAACCCAGTCTGCCATATCACATGTATTGATATTTATATATTTAATAGTGGTTTAAACAAAACATTTCCTCAAATTAATAAGAAATATTTTGTATTAACCACTATTTAATATATAAGTATCATTTATATATATACAACATTTACTAAACCACAAGGTGATTTTACATTTATGGAAGAAGTTTTAAATATTAACCTATAAAAAAGGCAGGATGCCATGATTTGCTTCACATTTTTCAATTGTTAAATAAGAGCAACGTTTCTAATAATAAAAAATAAGTCGTTCCACGTTAAATCATTTAAAAAAATGAGAATTTAGAAATATCAAAAAATTGTAGTGAGACAATTAATTATACTGAAATATCACTTTTAAACCCGAACCACAAAACACGCATTAGTCACAAAACTCAAATAGATTAAAAAAATTCCTCATTCGAATAAAAATAAATTAAACTGAGTACACTTAACCGCAACATTATAAATGGTTATTCTTTGTTAGCGAACTTTGAATCGTTTATTTATTCGTCAGTATCACCCTAGTGACCAAATCCAGATAGCCAGGTCCTTCCCAACATTCCTTTTTTCCGCTTAAATCAACCTTGCAATATTCCGCAAATGCCTTAAATACCATACACAATTTGAACTTATTCTTACACGAATGAGTTCGACTTAAAGACCGTGTGATGCGAAAGGCAAAACAAAAAATACCAATATACATTCTGCTTCCTTTGGATTTTTTGTGTTCGACTATCCATCACATTAATTGGTACAAGCTCCACGACATTCCAGTTCCCCGCGTGGTATGAGATAATCATAAGCGAAACCACAGAAACTGTCGTATCAAATACTTCACTTAAACATTTCTTTAATGTGGCATGAAATTGTCCCATTTCTTAGAACCATGCATTCATTCCACAACATTTAGATCCACCATAGATTCAGAACCTAAATTGAATACAAATAATGTGTATTCTACGCCTACCTAGTTATTCGTAAAATTCTTATTTTTATGTTATGAATATCTACTTAAATATCTATGCTTTTTTAACCGGATTTCAAGTAAGTATTCGTTACACTTGACCGTAATGTTGTTATTTATGCATTTCCTCATGAATCACAAATTTGCAAAGAATGCAAGGCTGGTGTAAGCATAATTATTAAGATTAAGAAAGGGACGCTTTGATAGTTTGGGCATGTAGAGGGAATTAACGAAGTAAGTAGTGTAAGGAGAATATACGGCGCGAATGTGAATGGAAGAAGACGCCCTAGGAAACATGGCACGATCAAGTGAATCAAATAGTTAAGTCGGGTCATGTCAGAAGTCAGAATAACAGAAGATAATGTATGAGACGATGTATGCACGTAGATAAAGCAAGAATCGTATGCCAGTTGTTTGGCGGTCCGTCCTCTCTTCCTACCCCTAAAACGGCGTGTTGGTTAGTTAGTTAGTTATTCACTTATTTATAAACTAGAAATTTAGAAATTCGAGATTGAAAAAGTTGTGAAAATTCCATAAGAAACGTTCACCGATCGACAGTTTTTGCTGCTTCATACATGAGATTTTATCTCGTAAGTTTACTTCGATGTAGGTAAATCATGATCCATTGTCGCTGTAACAAGTGTGTACGGTAATACCGAACGAATCTTGCATTTTTATTAGCATGACATCATGAGGCCAAGATTTGCGTCGGGCGGGCCGGTAGTACCAATCATCTGGGGTCAGCGACCCCCGCCTCAGGTTCACAGATCTCAATTGAGATTAGTCATGAGAGGTCTGGTATTAACCGAAATCTAACAGATAATACATAGTCAGCTGTGCCTCTCTGTACCTGCGCCGTGTACAAATTGTAATTACAATTATTACGTAGCCACAGGTCTAAACATGGCATGTCATACGCGTGTGTGATATTTAAACCTGAGCGAAAAAACTTTCGTTATAATACCTGACATTATTATGCTAGTTTAATGAACGTACCTGAAATGTTTGCAGATTTGAAAGAATTGATCTAAGTATCCGAAGACTGGTACAAATAATTTTACATAATGTAACGAATATGATAAAGGCGGGGTTAACTTTTGACATGCATTATTGTTAATCATGATACGAGGAGACGATATGACCGCCATTCATTGTAATAAAAAAATTACCTCTGGCCTCTAGATCAGTGGTTTTGGACTCCAGCTATTTCAGATATGTGTTAAGTAAGGATCTTGATTTGGGAATGGAAACACATGTCAAGAAAGGTTGAGAAGTACTAGATTGATTGACTGGTAAAAATATGAAATAATGTTGACTTTCACGTAAAAAATAATAACAACGTTAAGTCTCTAATATTTATAGGATCTCTCGATATTAATTAATTCGTTAAAACGTATCGTTTTATTGGTGATATCTCGATATATATCAAAATACATATAAAAATCACCATTAGAAGTTAGAATAAAAACATTGATTATATAAAAAGTTCCCGAATATCAGCTGCTTTCATCCAGCTACATAAAAAATATGAACATCTGATTTCCTACCGTATAACTAATGAAATTTTTTTTTCCTTTTTTTGTAATTCAAGTGAAAATAATCATCCAAGAAAGTGTAAACCATATAAAATAAATGTGTTCCAAACTAAAAACCAACCAAAATGAAAATTGTGAATAGTTTTGCGACTTAACAATCCTCTAATAAACAAGATGACAATGCCACGAACAAAATCCGAACCAGAAGAAGAACTATCAAAAATAGCAGTGCCCCCATCGCAAAGATTATTCTTCAAGCCGGGGACAATAGACGAAGAGACAACGGAGTCCAGCGACCCCCACGAGGGGGCCCGGGCAGAGTCTCCATTCCTGGGGCCCCCAGGGGGCGTCCTGGTGACCGGGGCCCTGGGACTGCGCGAGTCCCGACTGAGGATGAGTGCCCACAGTCTGCATAGGAGCGCCACTGTGGGGAGCTCCATTGGACATTCCATGTACACGAGAGGGGATAGTTGCAGGTTACCACCAATTATTAAATAAAATACATTTTTAAGCTCTTCTATTAATGCCACCACATCACCTGTAAATGCACTATTTAACCTGTTTCACACGGCTGTATCATATATGACAGCTTGTCTTATATGCGCCTGTCACAAATATGATACACCGAATAAATTTTTTGTTTTTGCTGTGAGTTTATCAGTAAATATCCACATCACCTATGCATGCTTTTTTTAAGAAGCCTTTAAAGTTTTTTCCTACTGTGGCTATTGTGAATTTTGTGGATACAACAATTAATAAATTTAAATAATATTTATTATGCTCATTAATTCCTCATTTGACCGCCTTAAAACTCAACTTTTTCAATGTGATTTTGGATACAATTTTTTTTTTTTGATATTCGTATTGGCCTGAAATATTTTTTACTACAGAATTGCAATTACTGAAAGAATTTTTGAGACTGAAAAAAGTATGGAATATTATACCTCTGCTCGTATAATATTTTATTAGCTAATAATTTAACAAATAAATTTTATACTGATTGAACATGATTGATATTCGTTTTACAGGAAAGTCCCCATCTTACATTTACTTATTATTATCAGTGTCGAAAGAAGCACCACATATCGAAAACACATTTCCAAATTAGCTAGTTAAAGAAAATGGGTAATAAATCATCCACTACATTTACCGGTGTGGTAGCATTTCGCCATAAATTTGATAAGATATCGCCTTGGCAGGTCGATGATAATTATTTAGTTTCAACTTCCGCGCAGAATTAGTACTGATAATTGAATGATATGATTTTAGAGTTTGATAAACCGGATGAGTCGTTCAAATTTCATTATATATATACACATCTTTTTAAATATAATGTTACAGGAAACCTTTATCCAGTTAACCCTTTCAGACCTGAATTAAAACGCTCAACCTCGTTTATTTGAATAAAAATTGTCAAGTTTTTTAAAAATATTTATTTTCTATACCTTAGAAGTTATTGCTACTTTCATTTAAAAGAACATTAGGTCCTTAGAGGCGTTTTTTTTCTTCTTAAAATGACAAATAAGGAACTCCAATGAAAAATATAATGGCTTTAAAAATATATATTCATATAGATCAGCAAATGCCGGGTTTGAATATATAACTTTCATTATATATTACGTAGAATTTATAAATCATTATTTAAAAATGAATAAAAAATCATCTCATCAAAACACCTTGTTATTATATTGTTGGTACCATTGCATTTGGAACATCTGACGTCACGTGCACATTCTGTTTTTGTATTATTATGGACATTTTAATTTTTCACTTTTGTTTTGTATTTTAAATATGATTTTATTTTAGTTTTCGCTTAATTTAAACATAAATTGGGTGACTTTAAGCTCTATAATTTTTGTTCAATATAAAAAAAAAACTTAATTTTTTTAGTGAAATTAATGAGCACTCATGAGTATTCATGAGCAAACCATTTATCAATACGGTTATTTTGATAATATTAATGCTCAATGCTATTATTATTCTTTGAGTTAAAGTTTCTAAAAAGGTACATAATTTTATTAGATATATTTAGTTATGGTTAACTATGAATAGAATATAAAGTTATGTACGGTAGAGCTTATCATTGTTTTTGACATTTGACATTCTAACCTCTAAACTGATCAAAACCGACCGGTCATAGATTTGGAGCGTTTTGGCGGACTTTGAAAAATTGAAACAAAAATTTAAGAAAAAAAAAAAAGAAATATACTGGTAGTTATATTTGAACGTCATTATCGATAAAAAAAAATGGACTGAGGTTCCTTATTATACACTAGTGAGGGGCGAATCGGCTCGATGATCCGGATCACTGATCCGGATCACTCACTACAGGTTCGCTGATCCAGCTCGATTGAACGACGGTTCGCGTCTCCCCGCACCATGCCCTCTCCCTCGCTCCCTTGGCCCTCCTAATGACGTCCTTAAGACGCTCTTACACGATACTTTTTTCGTTTTTTGGTGATACCAGTTTTCATGTGGATTGTCTTTACAGAGAGCTGATTCAATGATCCGGCTCACTAAACTGAGCCGCTTCGCCCACCGCTATTATACACTGTATACAACAATATTTGCATAAAAATAATTTTTACTTCACATTTAAAAAAAACGTTTAAATGGAGCGGAAGTTGAGATTAAACGAAAAAATCGCCTTTCAAAATATAAACATGGCTACCGCAAAACGAGTAGCTAAAACCAATGAAAAACGCACAAAGCCAGTTATTCCAGCAAGTAGAAGACGAAAAGCGTTAATTTTTTATTTATAGGGAGGAAAAAAATCTCAAATCTACATATTTTCGGTTCCACGATAATTCAACACACTTATGAATCGGCACACTTTTCAAAAGTGATATAAAGCCATTAAAAGTACGAAAAAAAACCATTCCGAAAACCTAATCTAACCTAATTTTATTTACAAAAAAAACTTTTACAAAGAGCGTCGATTCATACGTGTGTTATTATCCGGTCGCCGTATTTTCAACTACGTACGGTACGAAAGGGTTAACAGATTAGACTGTAAATTTCCATTTTATTTTTACCATCAGTGTTACAATATTTTTCTATGCTTCGCCGGAGATTTTTTAATAAAATAGTTTAATAATGAGCAACCGAATAGTCAAGATCGATATTGAGGCTCGGGCAGTGGTGCATTCTTGGGAACACACTACAATCTCATTGCAATATTCTTATCTCAAAAACAATTATTAACAATTACCAATTATTCAAAAACGCAATGCTATCAAGCTAAAGTATATTTACGAAGACATTTTACAAGTTTCCGGTAATTAAAAAAAAAAACATTTTTTCCAAAGCACATTGATGATAAGAGAAAACTTGTTATTGAATAATTTTATAACAGAGTTTGCGGAAACCCTTGGAAAATCTTAGGTTGGGGTGTTGCAGAAATCTCTAGCTCTAGCTCTAGAGATAGTTACTGTAGAGTTCATTATCTCATAACACCGTCGTGTTTGGTGGAACCCTTTATTCCAAGGGGTCGAAATGAAACATTCTCATCAAATGATTAATCAGCGCCATTTTGTTTTTGTTTTTTTACAACTTAAAGGTCCTCGTTAAACACCGATTCTAGGTCACTTTGGCCACTTGATGACAATGGTACATCTTTAGGTTTCATTAATTTAAAATTAAATATTCCCTTAGAAGAAATAAATTACACGCTCTTATTTAATTAAGACTTCAAAAATTCATACACTTGAAGACAGAAGAAGGATAAGCGACCTAGGTTTCTTTTTTAATTATAAATTCGGAGCTCCACTGTTGTGAACTCCTGTCAACAAAGGGGTGCCTACACGACACACCAGGCATAAGGAAAGTTTTCAATGTCACCTTTACAAACAAATTAGCAAGTAAACTCATAGTTACTTAGTTAATATCACTAGTAAACGAATATACTAGTGATATTAATATTTTAAACATGACTAATTCATTGTTTAAACTCACCTTAACAATTTATAATTCACTTAGTCAACATTTTGTTTCTGATTAACTTTAGTCCATATTTTTTTTGTTAAATCTAATTTGAAAACCATTGTAACAAATTATTATTCTATGCAACCGATTCTTTAGCAAAACAAGGAGCGTCCAACCCTATCATTATCCTCTTAATAAACCACATCCCCTTACCTGATATTTTTTCCATCCTTAAAGAGAAATACCACAATGTTTGAGCAGAGTATTGGCTTATTCCTAGTCAATCGAAGGGGGAATAGTATGCCTTAATTCAGAGGCCTCTTCCATTAAAACTGTGATTTCAACAATTCCCCCATTTTCCCGAAAAATAAATTTCACCCCTTATTCGGATGATAATTGGATGTTGCTCCGTTCCCTCCCACCTTTTTAAAAATCACGTGCCAGACTGCCCAGATTGTGCTTTCTGTGGTCTAGAAGTGAGAACATTAGATCACATATATTTTTTACTGTCCCTCTCTAAACGAATATCCTGTCTTCTAGCAATCCCTATCTAAAATTGCCTCCCCTCCATTCAACATCCCATCTCTTCTAAGTCTGAACTCGACTCCAATCTTCCACATAATTTTGGAAGTTTCCCATTTAAATAACATTATTACATAAATTCACCTTCCCTCTCTCCACAATTTGAAATGAAGACCAAAGACACTCTAGAAGGGTGAAAGTCAAAAATTAAAAAAATATACATATTTATAGTGCTCAAAACACTATAACAATGTTAACACTCAACTTGTATGTAAGTAAATATTTAATCATTACAGAAAATAATATTAACATAATCTAAATGAAAGATAAAACCGGACAAAAGGACAGAAACTAAAAAGATTTCAGTCGCATCTGGGACTCGAACCCAGGTCCTCTGCCCATCCGGGGCAACGCTCAACCGACTTAGCTAATGAGACCAGTTCAATTTGTGTCATCTTCATCGATATCATATCTCAAATTCAAGATTTGTGAATATTATTTTCCTATTTTTAATCTCATATTATTGGCAGCTATTTTTATGATGTGTACAAAGTTCTACCCGAATTCAATTGCAAACTTAAACAGTGTCTCTGATTAAAATCCGTCTTTTTATCTATATGAGACCTATTGACTTTTAATAAAAGTCTAAAGAATTCAATTCAGATGCGACTGAAATCTTTTTAATTTCTGTCCTTTTGTCCGGTTTCATCTTTCATTTAGGTTATGTTAATATTATTTTCTTCAATGATTAAATATTACAATGTGGTTTTTAAAAATCAACAAAAATAATTAATAGTTAAAAAAAAGTTAATATTTTTAAAGGCGTTTAAAATCGTAAATAAATATTAGAATTGCTGTTAAACTTGTCATTTTTTTATAATCTCGCTTGACAACGCTTGGTACAAATGCATCACCACCCAGCTATCAAACAAATCAAGATTTTTCCGATTATATTTGAGAAAATCTAGTAGATTATTTCCAATTAAAATTAATAATCGTTCATTATCGAGATTGAGGATTAACTAAGTAATCAATTTTATTATTGTAGTGCATTGATCCATTTACTCATAAGATTATCATTAACAGAACATTAAAAAATAATTGTTTTTGAAGACTACTCACGTAATTTTTGTTTTTTTTTAGGGTAAGCATAAATTGGTTCAATCCAAAAAAATCCATGTCGTGTAATTATTGTTTTTATGATGGTTTATTAAACATTTTTTCTTACTAAACTATAACATGATACTTTATAAACATGGACTCAGGTATTATGGGTATTTAAAAAAAAATAATTGTTTGCTTCATACATTAACTACTTGTAGTTATTACCAGGTTTCGAACAAATTAAAAACAGAAAATTAAAAAGTTATCGGTCGCATCTGGGAATCGAAACCAGGACCTCCTGTCTTACCAGAATAACGCTTTAACCACTGAGCTAATTGGACCTAATTTTGACTGGAATTTTTTTCTTTTTTTATGATCGCTAAATTCTACCCGAATATATTTGCAATCTAGATAGTGTCTCGGATACACTATTCGATTTATTTTTATTTATATGAATATAATACTACTCCGGAATGAGGCCCAGGACTTGTCCCGGCAAGACGGGAGTTCCTGGGTTCAATTCCCAGATAATAATAATAATAATACTTGGACGATTTATATAGCGCTGTTTTTGTGAAAAATCACCTCAAGGGCGCTGTAAAAAATACGACCGAAACCGCTTTATTTTATGTGTCTTTTCTGTTTCATATTTCATTAGAGATTCGGTAAAATTATATTCAACAATTAAATATTACAATGAGGTTTAAAAGCTTCTTATAACATTATTATAAAATCTATTAATTTAGTATTATTCCAATAAATAGACTATTTTTTAGGGAAAAAGATTGATCACACGATATAACGCGCTATCTTATGTTTTGTATATGAATTCATATTTAAAAGCTCCTTTAGCTTGAGAAATGTGTAAGGTTTCAAAAGATAAAAATCCTCATACCGTAAATCTTTAAATTCCATGAAATACACCCCAAAACATCCGAAAATAAGTGCAGTTTGAAAACCAGTGAACGCAATATTGAACGCTTTATCTTATATTCCATTATGTATTTCATCTAGAATTTGAAAGATTACAATTTGAGGATCACTGTATTTAGAAACTGTATACGTTTTCCTAATAACCCGTATAGAATTTTCAGATAAATCATTCGTAGTATTTCTTGAGTTAGCAACCTGCAAAGGGCATATTTTTGGGTGCTTGCCGTTAACGTAGACATTTTTGACGCCAGTTCACCTTTTGAGATATTTTAATGAGGCAGGGGTACAAATCAATTTTCGGATTTGTATTAAAAATCCTTCTCCTAATATTAAGAAATGTACCAACTCATACTAAACATTTGTAGATTATTTTCTATGAATGACCTTCTAAAATATGTTTTATCATTGCACTGTGACCTAGTATAATGTGAATATAAATGGAACTATAAACTTGTTCTTATCAATGTGCTATAAATTCATTGTTATCGCATGTAAAACATTTCGTTAAATGCATTAAATTATTTATGTATATTTCTCTACATAATAACAAAACGGCAGTGTTTATTTATTTATATAATAATTGAACATAATATAATAATAATATTTTTATCGTATATAATACTAATTAATGTCATTAATTAGAGGTTTTATCAAAATAAAGCACTGTTTATCAATAAAGATTTTTTATAAATTTTTTCAATAAATATTTATTGAATCCTAGTTAATAAAGCGGTCAGAAATAATAATAAACTTACTTAACTAAATAACTAATGAAACATGTATTACTTCTTCAATAGATGTAAAATTACTTTGTGGTGTCATTTTTAATCAAATAAATAAGAAATGTTTTGTGTAAATCACTATTTAATATATACCACTATTTAATAATATGATTAGGGAATCTTCGCTTCCGAAGCATATTTATTTTTACATATTAAATAGTGGTTTATACAAAACATTTCTTATTCATTTGATTAAACGTGTATTAATTAATTAGTTTAATTTTTTTTTATTAATTAGTGTTTCTTACAATCTAGATTAATAGAACTTTTATTTTAATTTTTTTCTCACTTCCACTTTCAATACGTATATCTTTTATTATTTATATTTGTCATATAAATGATATAAAAATATACTTTATGTGGAAACTTCACCGGTTTATACAACCCAGTAAACACGCAATACATCAAAATGTTTATGGTTGTGTTCGCGTCCCCGAACAAAGCAAAAAAAAAAGATAGAAATGGTTACTTAAATAGCTCTCAAAGCGCTTAATAAATACATTTATTAAATAGGTAGTTAATAGATATAGCTAATAAATAAGTAGTTAATAAAATAGTTAATCGATATAGTTATTGAATAGGTAGTTCATAAACTAATAAATAAAGAAGTTAATAAAATAATGAAAAAAGAATTTAATAAAATAATTAATAAAGCATTTAATAAAATAATTAATAAATAAGTTAATAAAATCATTAGCGGAGTAGTTAAAAGTTATTAAATGGGTAGTTAATAAAATAATAGATAAAGAAGTTAATAAAATCATTAGCGGAGTATTTAATAAAATGATTAAGGAGTTTATTAAACAGTTAATAGTTAAGAGTAAAATAGTTAATAAAATACGTACTTTACAAAGCAGTTTTTAAAACTTTAGGAAAACTTAGTGGTTTTTTAGATGATTTTTAACAAATTACACGTTTACGCTAACAAAAATGTGGAAATATAAGAGAAACATCTCCACATTCGTTCCGCACCTGTCATTCCGCATTATGAATATGCATACATCAATAAATAATATGTGTAACCGTTTATATAATAGCCAGGTAGACTCTCAAGTTATACTATCTCTCTAGTTATCTGCCGGGCAAAAGATAAATAGTCAAGTCAGTCAGTCTTGTCACTTCGTGTGTGAGATTCCTCAAGGCTTATCAGTTCGCGTTGACAGTTCTGTTCTTCTTTATTATTCTCGTGAGACTTTCAGCCCGATTCAGTTTAAACGACGCGTTTAAACGACAATGGTCGTTGCGTTTGTTCGCTAAAACGCACGGCTACAATCTCGCGAAATTATAGTTTTAACAATAAATAAATAAAAAACTCGTGTTTGAAAAGTGCGTGACATTAGTTTTTTCGTGATGGCGATACTGATTTAAAACGTACCTACTTATCAATATATTAACGTTCCATGTTTGAATACCTACATTGTTTCATAGCCAAATAAACGAACTAGGTACTACAATTTAGAATTTGCAATAGGGTTATCCGTTGGGTTATCACCAATTATTTTTTTATTGAACCGGTGTAAAAATAATTAAATTAATAATAATTATTATTTTTATAAACAATAATTATTAATCTAAAACACTCATCCAAATTGAAAAAACCTTCCGAGCAAAGATAAATGTCGCCGGCAGGACACGAACCGGTGTCATTGTAATATAATTGTGTCCTGCCGGCGACATTTATCTTTGCTCGGAAGGTTTTTTCAATTTGGATGAGTGTTTTAGATTAATAATTATTGTTTATAAAATAATAATTGTTACCCTTTGCGCTATGCACAAAAATCTTGTCTTAAGTTTTTAAGAACTTTAGTTTATCAATTAATAAATTAATAATAATTATCGGTATATACTCGTACGCTGTTTACACAGAATGCCACATATCTCACGTTATTAATTTTGATAGTTATTTAGATATTTTATTTAAGTTTTTAATCCAATATCTATACATACAAATTATTACAAAGGGGGAAAATAATTTTGATTTTTTTTTTTTAAAAGACCATTTTTTCAATTCTGGTACCTGCATAATATTACCTATTGGGCTTTTTCTAAATGTTTCTCTTATCATGTAAATGATACCTAACCTCATCTATTATATTATAATGACGTTATATTATAATTTTTATATTCTAATATTAAATGGTCAACTTTAAATATCGCCGTTTAGTCATTCATTCTCTTCAAGGGCGCTTAAGGTTCAGTACTCAAAAATGGACCTTATCACACTGTATTTTGGTAACTCCAGAAATACTATAAATTATTTTTCTTTAAATTCTATACTGGTAGTTAGGAAAATGTGTACTGTTCCCGATGACAAAAATTCTCAAACAGAAATCTTTTAAATTCTATGAAATAAATACTAAAATGCCTAAAAGATGCAGTTTGAAAACTAGTTAAGGCAATTTCGAACATTTTAACTAGAATACGTATTTTATAAAGAACTTAAAAGCTTACATCCTAAAAACTTTTTTCATTGGAAACCTTGTGCATTTTCCTAACTACCTGTATAGAATTTACACATAAATCATTCGTAGTATTTCTTACGTCAGCAGACTACAAAGCGTGCATTTTTGAGTGCTGACGGTTAAGTAAATTGTATCATACACGTTAATCTATCGTATAACCCAAATAAGCGATTTTTTTAAATTTTACTTTTAGCAAATTTTTAACAGTAATAATAATAATAATTTTAAAACTGAAAGAAATTTGGAAGAATATAATGCTCCATTATATATAGCTCCTTTTTAGTTAAATGTCACCTCAAAGGCGCCTTTCAAAGTAAACGAATATAAAATACATATACATATAGTCTTACAACGTACCTTTGTTAATTCTGAGGGAATAATTGTTTTTCACACACCTAAGTAAAGTACGGAATCGATAAATGCTTACTATAAAAGTGTCGTACTGTCAGATAAATGGAAATTGGTAATAAAATAGTGTTTATAAATAGAAATCTGAGATGAATTATTGCTGTGCATTTTTATGATAATGAACAATAAAAATATATTATTGTTTTTATACTTTAAGGGCATTCAAAACATAATTTTAACGCTACGCCCTAACAGATGGTGTTCACTTAAATATTTCATTTAAAAAAAAACACGTTTTAACACGTAATGCTTTTAAATATTGTGATGAATTGTTTGTCGGCATTTTACATACGGAATATGAAATAGAATAAATTATTATTGTAGGTTTACAGCTCAATTCATCCAAGAAAACTTATAAAAATACAATATTTTATTATGACACCAACACGTACAGTATTATTTATAAGGTTCCTGGAGGAATTGAACGCCAAAAATAATTCATGACACATTTTAAAGGCATTATTTGCTAAAAGTGTTTTTTTTAATAATATTTCAAATAACGCCATCTGTGAGCACGTAACATTATAATAACGTTACGTTTAACCTTAATGTATATTGACAGCAAACATAAAGAAGAAATCGAATAAAATCAATACGAAATCCTACGTAGTAATAAAAAATATTTGCATTGTATACTTTAAATCAATATAAACCTCGGTTTTTCTAGGAGGTTGACTTTGATTTTTTGTGAGATTCGAATATTTTCGGCCTTTATGTAAATGCCAACCAGGCGCTACGCCGGGCGCCGAGTTAGCCCTCCACGATGCTATCGATACAGCCGTTGTAATCTCTTTTTTTTCTCATCAACGACATAACAAAAGTAGAGAAAGAAGTAGTAGAACTCCGGTCTATTTTTTATATCAGTATTTAAAAATAAAAAAAAATAACTTCGTTTTCACAGTTAAATTAATTCTCAAAGTTTTTCTTTTTTTGAAGCCTTCCAAAACAGCCGGAATCCGAGTGGCGACCGCGTGACGTCACGCAAGCGTCACACGAATACACAAAATGGATTTACACAGAAAGAATTTAGGGGCGAACAACCGCGTGACCTTCCAATGGTACCAACGAAACAGATCTTTTGATGAGTTGATTTTTTATGAACTTTTAAATAACGATTTATAAATTCTACGTATTATATGTTCAGAATCGGCGTTTGTTGATCCAAATGAACATGTAAATAGTTTTTAAGACGTAATATTTTTCACTGGAGTTGCTTATTGTTATGTTAGTGGTAGGACCATTTGTTCGTCTTATCAAAGCGATGGATTCCAAGGCTCATAGGACAAGAAGTAATACAATACTATCCTTAGCTACGAATCCGGAGGTCGCGGGTTCAAATCCCGGTGTGGCAAATTAATTTTATTTGATTGAATTGTGTTATTTCACAATTTATTAATTAAAAATAATATGTAACATATTTGCGACAGTAGTGGTAGATATACTATCAATATCGCAATCGTAATTCAAATTCTAAACTTTGCTTGAAATGGCTTTAGCCGTGTTTGGTGACCAGATCTGAATAGCTATGTACTTCCCCACCTTCCTTCTTCCTTTTGCCCCACTCCTTCCCCTCTTCAATACCTTCATATATCACAACATATCCCAATTGGGGATGCCATAATCGTACTGGCTTCAGACGGTTGGGAGCATTTAGGACTCTTATGTGGTATCACAACAACAACAAAAAATTAAATTGACTTTTACACAGTTTTTCACAAATTCCAATCGCTTTAATATTACTGCGTAGAAATCATATGACCTTAAAATCACGTGAATATAATGGTATTATATTACAAGTAGATACTTCTTACTTACATAATAATATTGGCGTAGGTACTATCTTCAGTGGGGTTATGCCCTTTCAGTTTTATTTAATTTCAATATTAACAAACTTAAACATATATTATCCTTTCTAGATTACCGCAAATGAACATGAAAGTCAACTGTGATTACTGTTTCTTGTTTTAAATTCGTATTTATTTATTTTTCTAGAAAATAGATATTTTTATTAAAAGTGTTTGCTTTATACTCAAAACTTTCTCAGACCGGAACGCAAACACGATTTAATAACCATTAATACGCAGAGCAAATAATACATAGAGATGTCCCAATACGCAAGGAGAAAAAACAAAATTTAATTACAACAGCAAATGAGTAAAAATATTCTGCTTGTTTACAAAAACCATATAAACCATACCATATATTCTGTTAGAGTATTTAGTTCTAGACTCTTTTATAAATATTTTATAATTTAGAACTAGTCTGGTGCCAAAATGAGTGTCATGTGAACTTTGCTCCCTGCCATCGAATCAGTACGTTAAGGAAAGTCTATTCATTCTTACTTCAGTGCTTCAATACGTATTCGCTCTAAATCATAACCAATAACTAAGTATCCCTAAATACTTAAAGATTTAAATCCTTAAAGTAAACGTCTTCTACAATTTAGATACTTACCGCTATAAATCCATAAAAATTTCAGTCTATTATTAATAAATTAAACAATTTAATTTCAGTTGTGTGAGTACAGAGTACGTAACTGTACGTAACATTCAAATTAAAAATTTCTTATTTTCAGCACATGTGATGAATTTATACCGCAGTTCTTAAAATAGTTGGTGGCGGAATAGTCAGCGTAGTTGCCCTCCAAACAGTTGATCTGGGTTCGATTCTCAGCTGTGGCGATATATGTAGGAATATATATTTTTTTTAAATTGCTTTTATTTTAAAAAGTGCATTTGTTTTTTTTTTCTTCCTTTTTTTGTCTTTTTTATATATATATATATTTTTTTTACTTTTATTTTTTTAAATTATAATATACCGTGATTTTCCACGAGTCCACGAATATAAATATATATTTACTGATTAGAAGATTAGATAGATTTAAAAAACCTATATATACGTGAATATATATTTTTTAAATCTATCTGTATTTTATACGTTGTTGGTACCTACATAATATTGCATAGATAAACCAATAGAAGTGAGTTGTATTCGTGAGTCAGAAGTGAGCCATTTTTTTCCTTACTTCCAGCGAATATGATCAAACCTTTTCAAGTAATTGAAATTCTTTTGTCAACATATATTTTTTATTTATTATAAGGTCCATTACAAGTATTTTACGAAATATTTAATTAAATGGTATTCTTGGTCAAAAAGAGGACTTCTTGTGTCTGATAAGGGAGCGACGATTCTATTCTATAAAATGTTTTGTATAAAATATTTAAGTATGTAAGTTTTTTTTTAAAAGAAGAGTTTAACTATATTTATTTGTTCTCGGTCATTAATACAGCGCATTTGAATGGGGAGGATATTGTAATTTTAATCAATTTAATATAATCAATTTCATTGTCCTATCTGGGCCAAGGAGTCGAGGAGTCTTGTGTGAATAAAATTGTCTCTCAATTTATTTATTTTAAAATAAACTTTGTTATATTCAAACAGTTAATAACGACTGATTAATTTTATAATTAATTTTTCGATATCTCCAAAAATGACAATGTTATGAACTTTCAAATTAAACTTGGGAGAAAAATTCGCTCAAAATACCCGTGACGTCACGAAATACAATTCAGTACATTTCACAATTTGAATGGCAGTACCGCATACTGCCGCGTCAGTTATTTTATATACCATGTCGTCATACGCTTATCGACCGGCTGGCGGATTCTTCTAAAATATTAACATTTTTACGGCTTATATCTTTGGTGCTAAACGGTATTTTCCAAAAATTCTAATTTTCTCTCCTCCGCTTGCTCTAATCGATTTGATACATTTGTAAATACTATGAAATTTCGTTTTAGAAGACAACCTCGCTGGTGGCATTAGTTTTCTTTCAAAATAAGTCACATTTCTAGGGATTACCTGTTCAGTGGTTCCAGTGATGTGTCGTCCATAATAATAGTTTTCTAGTGAATGACTCATATTGACATTTCATTATGCAGAGAATTTATCAAAAGTCGTATTTCATATCATTTTATGAGGCATATAATAAAAGAATTCCTGCGTCACAGCTTCTGAATCTAGCAATAAAATTTTCCGCCTGATCTATTTGTATGCCTTTGGACACTAGCGCCATTTTCTCGAGTGACGATATTTCGAACTAATTTTTATTAAAAAAGTTTTTGTGACAAAATACTAAATATATATTTTTTTTTTTGAAAAGATTTGAAAACGTTTATTCTCTAGTTTGTTAACTAAATAATGGCATCACCAATAACTGATAAATCAATCATTTAAGGCAATATTAACGACTCTCAAAATGAAATGACTGGTCAGTGCCTGAGTTGGCATCGGGCTTGGGTCTCACCCAGGCATCGTGAGTTCAATTCCTCGGCTGGCTAAGTCCTCCATTACGACACAAGCAACATCTTCCGCTTACTGTGATGGTAGAAAGAGATTTTCAAATATTGTCAGGTTATTCGTAACCAGGGAATATTTGTCTTTCTTTAAAAAAAAAACATGAAACCGAAAAGAGACAGAAAAGAAAAATTATCGGTAGCAACTAGGACTCGAACCCAGGACCTCATAGTCCATACGGGACTTTGCGCTCTAATCCACTGAGCTCCAGCTACCCCAATCAGTTCTATCATTTTTATAGGTATTATACTTTGATTTCCTAATCCTGTCAATATGATCTTAAATGCCAATATGTTTTTGGCTGCTACCTCTTTATTATTACTACAAGATTCTACCCGAATTTGTTGTAATTTTTAGATAGTGTCTCAGATAGAGCTCTCCGATTTTTATTTGTATGGGAAATCTGTTGACTTTTTCTACAAATCTAGGATCAGAAGGATCCCGTGGGCAAAGTGGGATCCCTTAATCCCGCGGGATTACAATTTTACACTATTTTAGAGCGTGCGAGATCCCGCACTTATTACTACGCGAACCGCGGGATTTGCGAGATTTAGTTACAAAGTAAATAATATTACGCTCCATGATAAGAGTTTTCTTAATATTGTAGAAAACAACGAATCTGGAGATAAGAATCTGATTCTGACGACGATGAAAGAGGGAATAGAAATAGAATTTTTAATACTGTAAGTAGGGGAAAACTGTGCAAGAGAAATAAAGCAAGTGTCGAGTAAAACTCTCGAAGATGGAAATGTTAAGCTAAGGAAGTTAACTTTAAGGCAAGGTCCTCAGTATGGCCTACAATTACTTGATGACCATATCGCCAACAAGCGTGGCTGAGCGAACTTTTTCAGCTATCTCTTTGAGTAGCAGATTGGGAGATGATAATTTGCATGTTGCTGTTTCTTAAGATCTCATTTCCAGCGATGATTCTTTTTACTGTTATATTATTTATTCCAGTTTTTAATCATTATTCTCATAATTCGATAAGATGTTTAATCATTAACATTTATTATAATATTACGTGTAATGTGTATGGGAATAAGGAAGATAGATTCTACTTATTTTTTGTGTTTTTAAGGGGGAGAGGGACGTCGGAGAGTTATTATTTATTAATCCAAAATAATGATAGTATTATAAAAACTTCTTTTTTTTTTGTATTGCGGATTACAATTTTTTGGTTACGTTTATTTACAAAAACGCAAAGATAAATGATTAAACATAGTATTCTCCACTTTAAAAATCATATTTGTATTTTAAATATTTTGTAAAACATACAATGGGACGGTCAGAAAAAAGTAATATTTCTGATTAGATTTTGATAAATGCTAAAGCCTATGTAAATTTATAAAATATTTAATAAATATTTTTCTATTTGAAAACATTATGTTTATCGTATGGCGTAATAATACTATCATTATTTTGAATTAATAAATAATAACTCTCCGACGTCCCTCTCCCCCTTAAGCAATAATATTACAGTAGGTTAGTTAGTAGTAAATATTTTTATTTTTTTTCCTACCAAGCATCCTTTACTGCCAAGTTTACTAGAATTATAATTTTTTTTAATATACATTTTGAGATTAAATGCAAACAAAAAATGTTTTTATTCGCAAATATATAATAAACTGTATATCGAAAATATAATCTCGGGCGGATCCGGCGGGTTTTCCCTCGAGAATCCCGCGGGATCCCAAGAGATTCTAGAAAAACTTGCGTGGATCCAGCGAGATTGGAATCCCGACTTGCAATACACAAAAGTTTTAATATCTAAACCTCAAAAATGAGGAAAAAAAAATTTAAAAAGTATTTTTTCAGTTACCCTTTAGTTGACTGTTATTTATCGTGTCATTGACTGTTTTCATGACTATGACATAACTTCTAACAAATTGTGTGATTTTTCCGAATTCCGTATTATTCTCTTTAAAAGTTAGATCTATTATTTATTGTTTTTGAACACTCTTGACTGAAAGGTGTGCTAAGTGACGGCAAATGGCCGGCTATTATTCGATTTTATGATAATATCACGATATCTGCATGAGTTTTTTTTTCCAGAAGTGTTGACACAGCGTCATTATGCAAATAAAGATCTGTTTTGAATTGTGATTTGCACAAATTAATTAACTTTCCAAGACCCCCAGTCCCGTGCTCGTGATTAGAAGTAAAACGCGTAAAATATAAGAAAAATAAATAAACATTTCCACGTAATCACTATTTCATAAATAAATTATATTTCGGGGCTTTCTGCTAAAATAAAAAGGAAGAACCTTATTACCTTAAGCATTTCTATGTTGAGTTACTGCGTATTAATCGTAATTGTGTTTAATTGGTAGAATTCCATAAAAAAAATGTTTATCGGTTTTACCGGTAATAAATCATTTTAAACGCCGTCCAAATTAACATTGGGTCGTATTAAATAAAACTATATAAATAAGTCGTCGCAATGTGGCCTAACCACAGTTTTAAAATGGCTTTGAACTGCGAAAAACAACTGTAACAACAATTAGAACCAACAATACTTTCAGAACTTAATAATAACATCATTAAATTTGATTTTCTTCGAGAAATGTTTAGAAAAAAAAAAACAGTTACTACTTTTCTATATGGTGAACAATTAGTTGCACACCTACCTAAATACAAGCACTAACTACCTGAGTGGGCACTTCTTTAAATATGATTAGTATTGTATTAGGTAGTGTACTTTGTTTGAAACCACTAATTTAGTTTAAAGTGTCTACCGGTTTTGGAAGAGCACTTCTTTCTTCAGAGTAAACATCAACAACAGAAAAAGAAAGTAAACCCCAAATGATAATTGCAGTACAAGTAACATAATATATTATATTGTTACCCCAATTTTGAATTGATTGAAAAATAGAAGACTTTCTTTTATATTTATTCATAAAATGAGTTTGCATTTTGGCTTCTCTTAATTCGATTAAATTAAACAGATTAAACTGCCCCTTTTCGTGTTTTTATTTTTGTATTTAGCAATCAAACAGTTATACTATATTATTAATTGTTTTGTGTTTAATTCGTAGAACTCCATTTAATTTTAAAAAATGTAAATAAAATTTAATAATGTTATTAAAATAAGTAAACACATTATAAATGTGAAAATCTCACATAATTCAGAATTTTAATTGTTTTCTAACTAAATTGGTTTTACCGATAATAAATCATTACCCGTTTAAATTTAAAAGGAGTGGCAGTAAATTAATCATATAAACAAGTCGTCACAAAAAAAAGAAGAAAAAAAAACAGTTATACAATATGATAATTATATTTTTAAATGGATATAAGATCCATTAATTGAGTAGTTATACACATTTATACATACTACATTTATAAATAAAAAAAAAAATAAAAGAAAATAAACAATATATATTACAAGAACAATTAAAATGAGTAATTAAAATGTTCGCATCACACAATAAATAGAGTCAGTTTGACTTTATTAAGTTTTCAAGGTCCAGTTGAAAAAGTTCGTATGATATTGATTGTTTTGCAGATACGTCCCATTAATACATTTTACACCATACATAGATTTAGCATGCTATATTTGATAAATCTGTTCATCAGTTTTGGAGAAAGCTCAATATTATATTATGTATTTGCATCTAAAGGAACTGTTTACTTATTTCACTTCTTTGGACATATTATACAGCGGGTAATTGTTCAAATTGTATACAAAAAGCCCACAAGATGTTTAAAAAGACCCCTAAGTATTTTCATAAATTTTTTGTTAATCGCAAGTCAGAAACGAGAATCAAGTAGAAGTCGAGAGATTATGAAGACAAATGGAATTATTTTTATAAACAATAATTATTAGCCTGAAACACTCATCCAAATTGAAAAAACCTTCCGAGCAAAGATAAATGTCGCCGGCAGGACTCGAACTTGCACCCTTCTAATATCCGGTCAGATGCTCTACCATTGAGCTACGTCGGCTTATCGCAAACCCACCAAGTTAATCAATATATACTAGTGTTTCATTCAATAATTACGTTTTTTTTTTTATTATATTTCACCTGTAAACAACCAACTTTATTAGTATGAGGAAGGCTTGTAACGGCTAAATCCCTCAATAGGTGGCGTCGAGACAAATTATGTCTTCATTTATTGGTGAAAAATGTTTTGACTTGTCAAATATTTATTAATTGATAAACTGAAGTTTTTAAGACAAGATTTTTGTGCATAGCGCATTTATCTTTGCTCGGAAGGTTTTTTCAATTTGGATGAGTGTTTCAGGCTAATAATTATTGTTTATAAAAATAATTGTTACCCTTTGCGCTATGCACAAAAATCTTGTCTTAAAAACTTTAGTTTATCAATTAACAAATGGAATTATTTAAAATATATTTATATTACAGTTGGAAATAGTTGTGTTAATTTAATGCTATCCAGGGCCCTAATTATTTTTACCGCAGTTCAGTCCGGTCTATTGTCTTGATACGCTCTGCATTCAAACATTTCCAATCTGCATATTTGAATGAATGAAGTGATGAAACTAGAGCGACATCTGAGAGGGATTATTTAATAATTCGATAAAATGATAATATTATGCAATACGATAAACATAATGTTTTTAAACTGAATTATTATTATATTATATTTTTTCTGAATTATAATGTTTCATTCATCTTTTAAAACTAATTCGTTTTATTTGTTCTAAAATAATACATCTGGTGTATTTTCTTACGCAATAATTTATGAAATAAAACGTTACATATTTCTTAACGCTCTTTCTTAATCTTTTAAGAGTTAGGTAAGTCCCATGACAGTTAATTCTTTATTTATTTACTTAGAACATTGTAAAACAAAAAACATATTATTAAAAAAGGAGGTAGCCTATCCAATAATTTGTAGTTTTATCTGGAAAATCTTTCTGAAGATAATGATAGGGAGATATTAAGTTAAAGTGGTTTCTCTCCATCAGCACTTATTGACCGAATCAAGTTAATTGTAAGGTGTTTGGATTAATTTGAATAAAATGTCGCTTCTAACGACTTCTGTGGGTGGTTCAGTGAGATTTATTATGTACTTAATATAATAAGGATATCATGTTTATTTATTATCAGATATGTTCCTGTGTTATAGTAAATGTGATAATATATTAGTTCCTGAGACTCTAATAAATAATTTTCAAGGTTATACCATTTCTATTATTATGATCTCTCTTGCCTTGACTTATGTTTGTTACGGATGGATGTCTCTATAGATGAAATTCACATGCCAATAGGATTTAGTATGCACCCTTTTGGTAAAATGCCTTTTAATTGGTGTCATCCACTCTCCTTCAACATTTGAATCAATTTAATTATTTAACACACATAATCCCACAGATTTTCATGGTAATGACAATCATTGCTATTGTTTGTGAACGTCGAATATACAACTGTAGAAGATCCAGCATGACAGTGAAATTAAGCAAAAAAAAAGGTATTGATCAAAGATGGCGGCACAATTTTTTTTTATATTAAAATTACTGAATTACAATAATTGTGTTATGACTTTTAAAATCACGGAGAGACTTTTATTTATTGAATTACTTTTATCGTACAATCTTCCTCCTAACTTTAATTTAAAAAAAAATAATAATTTAACAAAAGAAAGACAAATATTCGCTGGTTACGAATAACCTGACAGTATTTGAGAATCTCCTACTACCATCACAGCAAGCAGAAGATGTTGCTTGTGTCGTAATGGAGGACTTAGCCAGCCGGGGAATTGAACTCACGATGCCTGGGTGAGACCCAAACGCGATGCCAACTCAGCCACTGACGGGTCTATTGATGAATTTTAAATTCGAGAATATACTTTTGCTTGGCTTTACTCATAACTAGTTAACACAAATCTACCTACTTACAGACTTAGAGATGTACAAACTTCTCTGCTTTATCCGTTACCAGTACAAAAAATGGTAGATAGTTCTGTTTTTATTCGCCTCCACTGATAAATTTCTGCACTTAGCTCATAAAACTTTTAGCCATCGAAAGTTCACTCATCACTGATTTTGAAAATAGTTTTTCAGTGGTATCCAATCTTTTAATGCTTTTTTCTGATGGTTTTTGCAGCCATTACCAGTTACCTTGGAAATATTTCTTTTAAATCACGTTTATATGACCATTGCAACAAATTCTCTGTTAGTTTATTATGTACTCGTCGCTACACCATCGCATTAGGTTATACGTAATAAATTTCAACGCCTGTCTAAAAGCTGTATTAATAATAGCGAATGCAACCTCAGAATATTATAATTTATCATTTGAGTTAAAAATAATCTGACAGTAGTTAAGTTATAGGAATTAATTTATAATTTCATGGTCAATAAACCATAAAATCACGGCGATGTGGAATATAAAAATGAATACCGTAATGTAAGCTTTAAGTTTTTAATTATTTTTTCAAGACTAAACAAAAGTTTAAGATTTTATGTATAAATAGATAGTTGCCCTAACACCATTAAACTAAATAACAAACTATAAGTTTAAGTTTGTAATTTAATCTCTAACTGAAAATGAATTTTATAGTTATTAGCAGATGTCTTGTTAAAAGCCGGTATAACAGATGAATCCGTATGAGACGATGGACGAAGGTGAATATTTATCGTATTGTAAAATTTCTCTTCCTGTGTCAACTGTGGTTAGAGGTGCATAAATGTGGAGATAATCGTCACTACCCAGTAGCGGGCTGCATATTGCTACTGTAGGGCTTTAATTTAGTTTTATTTCAAATAATTATTTACTGTCTTTTATGTGCTAGTGGCACTTGCTGGTGACAATCTTATATTTAAGCCTGCTCACTAAGGTAACGGAGGGTATAAGATGGAATTTGGGCGGAGACGGAGGGTATCAGAGCTGGGGGTCCAGCGGCCGAGGTTTGAGGTGGAGAGGGAACGAATATGAATGAAGCAAGGAGACGTACTAAGACAGAATTGTATGAAGGTTCAATATCTTATTTAGTTAACAAATATCTACGTGACCTCAAAATCAAGGTCATTTAAATAATCTCTCACTAGTGGAAAAGATTGTTTTATCTTCATTTTCGTGGTTCCGTTATTATCTAAAAAAATCATCATATATTTTGATAAAAATCAAATGAAATATCTTTGAGATTCCCCCAGCTGTCACATTCCCCCAGCTATCACATTCTCCCAGCTGTCAAATTATAATCAAGAGGTAATATAATAATAATCGCTTTAAGACACTATTATTTTAACATTTTTGGATAGGGTTTGATTTGCAAATAAAAATTGGCTATTGATTTAGTAGGAGATATTTTCTAATCTATATCGCAAAATGCTCCTAAATTAAGTATAATAAGTCATATTTTAAAAATTGTCAACCGCGACATTGGCGTGTTTTGAAATGCTGTGATTAAAAAAAAATTTTTTTTAGTCGTGCATTATGTTTTACATCTTTTGGTGCCATCTCCTATCTCGGAGAGTGGCTATCATGAGGACAGTCTTCACTTTGCATTCCGGAATAATGTATTATTATTGAACAACTTTATATAGCACCGTTTAGTGCAGAGGTGAACAAAATAACGCGTAACCATGTTTTTGTATTCGTTTAAGTTCCGAAACGGTTGTAACAGTGTCGCAGATTTTGGAATAACCATTTAAAAAAAAGTGAAACAACGCCCACGATAAACCTGTGCGACATGATTCCAATAGGTCACAATTTGAAAATTTGAAAGTTTAAAACAGCTCCCTGCAACGCTTTACTAATCTGTAACACTATACCCTTCGTAAACCATTCCAAATTAACGTTTTCAACTTAAACGCTTTCCAAACTTTTCCAAAACTCCGTTATTGACCATTGCTACGAAACACTTTAGATAAAATTAAACCCCCATGCGCGATACGCCGTAACCCGTTACAAAGAAACGCTGCCGCCCGAAACTCCATCTCCGATCGTTGCTATGAAACGCTGTCGACGCAACCGTTTTTATTTTATCCTATTTTTAACAGTTTCGAGTAAGCGTTTATTTAAAGAAACCGAAACGGCTTCGATTATTATGAAAAATAAACTGAAATGCCCACCTGTAGTTCAATGGGGGCGCTTTTTACTAAATGAAACAGTTTTAATTATATTTTATAAGTCTTCGAACCAGTTAATAATGTGAACCCAGCACATTAAATGCCCTGCCCCAAACTTTATAAAATTCAAGCAGCAGATTTTACATGTTTCAAAACTGTGTTCCATCAATCGTCCCCTGTCGATCCAGTGTCCATATGCCTATAGGTACCATAAATGCATCAACTGATGAATGGTCAACCGATGCACATTTTGTTTTCTTGATTTGGTTATTATACCGACATCGTCATTGCAACCACGTGCCATGACGTCACAGTCCGCAGCCTCTCTCATTATTTACCGCGCAAGGTGATAATTGAATACAATGATAATACACCTGAGATATATCGTATACAATAACGAGACAGGCAGTATGACTGTAGTGGTTGTTTTTATCGGAGTATCATTTTTCCAAATCGTATTTATTTCCTTTCATCAGCACTCTTCATGATGTGTGAATAATCATCAGTTTCCTGTGTGATCAGTTTTTTTGTAGGTTGAACCTTATTCTACAGCCTCTATGGTAGAATGGTTAAAGGGTAAAAAGGCCGTGATTTCACAAAACCAGTGAAGTAAACTTAGAGGCTTTTCTCGAAAACTCTTTGAGTATGGTTTATAAGTCAGTAATAAACCAAATCAATAGAACCTTGAAGGGGAAAGGGATGTCGGAGGGGGAAATAAGAATATTATTACGCAAAACGATAAACATATATATTTTTTTAAATTTATATAGGCTTAGAATTAATCAAAATCAAATCAGAAACATGACCTTTTCAGACCATCTTACGTATGTTTTACAAAATAATTTGAAATGTTGAATATCCTCAAAAACACTATGAAGGTTTTTCTTTAAATCGTTGAAAATTGTAAAAAAAAATGGGATGTAGTTTAATTTTTCATAAACACAAACATTAATGCGGATTTCAAAACTTCTTTTTAAGCGTATCGAGAAAGGATTGCAATTATTTTGCTCAGCTTTAAAATGTTATTTTCCTCTTTATGTTTTTGTAATACATAAAATAATATATCAACTGCCGATGATGCTGATGATGACTAAAGGAGTGAAAGTATTCTAGATACCTACTTCATGGAAGCCATTTTAGTTATGCGTGGATGCTTTCTATGGCAGGATTGTAAGTGCGTTAGCTTTGGTCTAAAGTCCACGGATTTTTTTTCACAAAGAATTAAGTTCCAGGGTGTAAAATAGTTTCAGAATCACCCTGGGGAGAATTAACCTTTCAGAATCAAGACAGATAAAATAGACCGCCAAACAACTCGGTTCTGCACACACTGCTTTCTTCATTCACATTCATACATCGTCTCACGCGTACCCTTCTGTCATTCTGACTCTTGATATGGCCCGACTCAAGTATTTGGTTTCTCTATATCGTGCCAAGTATTCCTCGGGCGTCCCCGACTAGTTCTATCATTTGCATTCGCATTACATATTCTTCTTACACTCCCTTCTTCGTTCAACCGCTCTTCATACTCAAACCATCTAAGCGTCCGCTTCTTAATCTTACTCATTACGTTTAGCCTTGTCAGCCTTGCATTATTTGCGAATCTCAACATTTTTCACACACACGCCCCAGGGATCTCATTTATTCAGTCTACTTTCATCTTATTCTGCCAGTTCCATGCCTCACTGCCGTACATCAGGGTTGGTTTCATTACTCCATTGTGAACTGCTATACATATTACCGAATATATAGGTTTAAGAACCAAATCTTCAAAAATATGGAAGTGCCTAGATGGAAGGAAATAAAGAAATAATTCAATTCAATTAATTTCCGACATTGTTCCTCGCTTATTTCCCTCGCCTAGTCACCTTTTTTTTCTTTTGTCACAAGAAATTCCCTAAGTTACGGATAGTGGGGCACTAAACGTGATATACTCGTATATATAATATAATCAGTCTGTTGGTTGGCATTATTTAAACAAACGCGATTTCGAACAGAGTCTAAAAATACGTTAATAGAAACGAGAAAATGCAATGTCAAGGTTTGATCGCAGCTAGAGGATTAATATGGATTACAGAGGACCAGATTACATAAATTAAAATGTAATCTCATGACTTATGACGTAACAAAAGCGTGATTTTATTTTAATACTTTATTAATTGATTAAACCATTCAGAACTAGCGTATTTACTAGTTATTTTTTCCATAAATCTCGATTTGTCCGGATTTCAATAATTTTATCATTATATTATGAAACAATAACGACCAAGGCCAGACAATGTGGCACATGACAATAAACATTATTTTTCATTTACTTTTGAATATGAAAGTATTTTTCGTTAATTCCAAGGATTTGCATGAGTACATTGGAAATCAAGTCCTTCAAGAAACTTCTAAAAATACAACATTTTATTGTCTAAAATTTAAACCTACTTTTTTTTCATTTCATATTCCGCCAATAAACAATTCATCTCAAAATAACAACTATAATATTGTATAATTTTTCGATTAAATTATTAACGAATAAATGTGTGATTAATGTTAAATTTCTATCTCGCCTTGTGCGAATTTTATTACCATATTTCTTAGCTTATTTTTACAACTTGCAATACCATAAAAGTTCTACAGAAACATACGTTCGCGAAATTTTAATGGGAATATATATTTTTTTATATGAATACCGCACAAGAGTCCCAAACTGCTCCCAACCGTCTGGTGCCAGTGAGACAATGGCATTCCCAATTGGGGAACGTTGTGAGGCTGAAGGTATTGGGGAGGGGAAAGAGAAGGGGGAGAGGAAGGTGGGGAAAGGGGGAAATACCTGGCTATTCAAACACGGCTAAAAGCCATTTCAAGCAACGTTCCAATTCTGAATGGTGGTCTTTCACCAGGTCGATACTGAGAGTATCTTCAACTCTGGAACATAATATATATTGTTTCTAAATGAATTAATTGTGAAACAAGACAAATTAATTAAATAAAAATTACTTGCGCACGCCGGGTTTTGAACCCGCGACCTTCGGATTCGTAGTCGAGAGCCTTACCCCTCGACCATGGAGGCCGCCAAATGATATAACTAAAGACAATTGATATTCTAGTATCTTCTGTGTTTTTCGTTTTCATACAATACTTGTGAGAAGGGAGGTTTTTATGAGGGCATTTTAGAACGATCGTCTCATGATGTACTTCATACGTTCTCTAGCTGGGACCACTATATACGATATTAAAGTAAAAATAGCTTTATTATAACAGTGGAATATACTAAGTAAGAGAACACGATTTAGAATCGAAACGTTGTTGATTGAAATGATTTATTAAATGACTGGACTATTTCGAAAAGAGAATTGAAAAGATAGGGTTATCAAAAATCAACCATAATTTTCCACTTCTTTTTCCACTTCCTTATTCCTCGTACTTTTCATTGGTGTATCGTTAATAAAACTAGTTTTTACTTTTCGTCGGCAATAGAAGTAGTGTTTCACCTGTTATATTAACATGAATATACACCAATATTTAAACACATTCTGAACTTTTGATATTTTATTACCTTAACAATATAAATCAAGAAATATGTTAAAAATGATTGTACTATAATTTTTTAATGACATTGATGTTTTGTAATCACATTATTATAGGGCACTGATTGAATATTCATCGATAATAATGACACGATTCGATCTAATCGACCAATGGCGAATGGCGATCATAAATAAAAGATATCATTTTCTGTTGTAATTTTATCACGACGATTGTTTATATTATCAAAGAAAATAATTCGATTACTTAAGAATCTTACAGTCTCTCTTTGATATACGAGTATATGTTAACAATTTTGCCTATATATCAGGGGAGAAGGAACTACGTAAAAATATTATACCTACATAACTACGTTTCGCCTTTGAGGTGATTTTCCCACGAAAACGGCGCTATAGAATTAATTCAATTATTATTATTGTCAAACATTTAAAAAGTGGAACTGATTTTATTTATCTAACAATTACCTAATACATGGTTATTTCTATAGATACACTTCGGAAACACAAAAACGCCTTTCTGCGTAATTGTGGATGAGTTTGTGTATTTGGTTTATGTTTACGAGAGATGGAAAGACTGCTAGGGATATTGAAAGAAGGGTGAATGCAGGAAGCTCCATTAACGGAGGACTGAACGCGGTTGGCGCAAATAAAAAGTTGTTCAAAGAAGCGAAGCTAGCAGTCCACGATGGAGTGCTGATACGAACCCTGATGTATGGCAGTGAGGCATGGAACTGGCAGAGGAAGAATGAAAGTAGACTGAATGCTGTAGAAATGAGATCTCTGAGACGAATATATGGTAAAACCATGTATGATCGTGTGAAAAATGTTGAGATTCGTAAAGAATGCAAGGCTGATGTAAGCGTAGTGAGCAAGATTAAGAAAGGAACGCTTAGATGGTTTGGGCATGTAGAGCGAATGAACGAAGAGAGGAGTGTAAGGAGAATATATGACGCGAGTGTGAATGGAAGAAGCCGGTGATGCCCGAGGAAGACATGGCGGGCCATGTCAGGGAATAACAGAAGAGAATGTATGAGGCGTTGTATGAATGTGAATGAAGAAAGAAGTGTATGCCAAGATCGAGTTGTTCAGCGGTCCGTCCTCTCTGCCTACCCCTGCGGGGAAACGGCGTGATGGTTAGTTAGTTAGTTAGAAAAGCGTTAAATATCATATAAAAAAAAATATGTTTGAGAAAAAAAAATTGTTTTAAAATGTGAAATAGAATCATGTCCTTTCGAAAATTACCACAAATTTCTGAAGATCGTTTGGTGAAAGTTAAAAACATGCATTTGGACTATAGAACTAGGATTGCATACTCTTAGACCATTGTGCTTTTTTAAAGTTCTAAAAATAATCGTATGAGCCATCTTGGTATTGTCATTTACAACGTTTTAAACGATCGCAGCCCCAAATTTTTTGTCTTCTATAAAATATCAGACTGTTGTAGGTACATACTTTAAAAAAATGTATTCTTATGAAATTAATATCCCAAGATCGAAGTTGAAATTATTTTGACTACTGTGTATTAAGTGTTTTCATTTCATAGTTCACATATTTTATTGAATTCAGTCGCCAATCATCTTCAGAAACATTCTTGAAAGATCTATTCAAATAAACAAATTTATCCATTAATAAAATCACAAAATATCTCATTATTCCACTAATGTTCATATTTTCATATTTTTTGCCATTCTCGACATTACAAATCGAAGCCTTTTGCCAGTCTGCGACGTATGTGAAGATCACTTTTAATTTATTTGATAAAACCTAGATTAATCAAATCAAAATAGCGTAATATGTTTAAGCTAATTTACCCGAAATTTAAAGTTATTTTCTAGTTCCATAAGGGGCCTAAATCAGCACCCAAAAACACACACTCGGCAGGTTGCTAACTCAAGAAATACTACGAATGATTTATCTGAAAATTCTATACGGGTAATTAGAAAAATGTAGAAGGTTTCAAAAGACAATAATCCCCAAACTATAATCTTTTAAATTCTATATGAAACCCATACTGGCATTTTAGTTAAAACGTTCAAAATTATTTTCGCTCGTTTTCAAACTGCATCTATTTTCAGATTTTTTTAGATTACAGTTTGAATATTTTTGTCTTTTGAAATCTTTGACCCTTTTCTAACTACCCGTGTTGAATTAACAGATAAATCATTTATATTATTGCTAGAGTTGGCAACCTACAAAGTAAGGTTTAGGGCCGTTTTTGTGAGCTGGCCCTTAAGATATTCCAAAAAAAAACATTAATAATATCCATATTAGAAAATTGTATAAGGTTTCAAAAGACAATAATCCCCAAATTATAATATTTTAAATTCTATATGAAATCCATACTGAAACTTTAGTTAAAACGTTGAAAATTATCTTCACTAGTTTTCAAACTGCACATATTTTCAGATTTTTTTAAATTACAGTTTGAAAATTTTTGTCTTTTGAAACCTTACACCCTTTTCTAACTACCCGTATTGAATAAACAGATAAATCATTTGTGGTATTGCTAGAGTTAGCAACCTGAAAAGTAAGGTTTAGGGCCGTTTTTGAGTGCTGGCCCTTAAGATATTTAAAAAAAAATATTATATTATCCACATAACACCTATTCTTTTTTTTCTCTTTCCCCTCCCCTATTTGTTATATATAAAAACATCACCTATATTGAGAGTGACATAATCCACTGACTTTAGTAAACGATAATCAAATAAAAAGCACTGTTCTTAAAAGACCCTCGGAAAATCTTTCCGGTCACCGAATACATGTTTACATGTAATGATATGTACACAATGCTGAGAAATAATCGATAGAAGTGAATTCTGGGCATGTTTGGTATACTAGAATAAGGTCAATTTTCCCGTACTTCGGACGAAATTTATCAAACGATTCAAATATTGAAGTTCTTTCTTGAACACATAATCGTTTTCATTGGCTTGTTGAAAAGTCTTATGTAAATTGGCGGAATCAGTGTATATCACACTTCTAGTCATTTTTTTGTATAGTGATTTTAAAACATGTTTTTCCAATGCCCCACATAAACAATATTCTCATAATATTACGATACATCAAGGATATTATGTCGTCTGAATGAGCACTTCTCTAGGAAATAGATTTCATTTTGTGTCCTTTACTCATTAACATCTCCATTATGACGAAAAATAGTATATTTTCACAAAAAAAGGTATTTAAATCAGCAAAATAACACAAATTAGCATCCATTTAAATATTTTATAGCCCCCCGAGCGCCACGTAGCGACGGAGACGCGAAAAGCTTTTGTTATTGAAATTCGTTAACACAATGTGTTTATTTGATTTTCGCGACACCTTTATTAGCCGGCACAGAGTTTGATGGAAATGGCAAACATGGCGTCGCCAGCCTCCGATATTATTGCTCTAGAAGCTGTAACCAAATCAAACAGATCTGAGAATTGATAAAAGGACGTATTGCAAACTGCAGTGTTCTTAGTGACCGTACTGAACGGGCGACAAATGGTTCAGTTCGCAAAAAGTGCCGTGAGTTCCAAATGCAAATCAATATTCATTTTCGCCGTTTTTATTTTTGACAGCCAGTGCTCAACAATTCAGTGTTGCTAGTTTTGGGAAAAGTTTTGTGGACATTAGTATTTAAATAATGGAATCTCCAGAATCTCCCGGGACAAAGGAGGAAACTCATCTCATTCCTCAGGGTTGGAACACTTCTCCCAAGATTGTTAACAATGGATCTCTGTCACCTGGGATCTATTATCCCACTGCAAAAAGGTAACTTTTAAAAACAATGTGTGTTTAGGGAAATTTTGAATCTTATTTATTGTTTAATTCGACTATGTCTACAATTATAGAGAGCAGACTTGATTTACTTTCATAATATTATCTTGATTGTGTTTATTGCAGTTAGATTTTTGGGTTATACCTACTTAAATATATTATAAAAATAATCACTTTCATAATATACAAATAAATACAAATTTCTGCCAATACTGGGAATAAAAAGTACAAAGTACGTAAAAAACAACAACTTTGATAATCTTGAAATGTGTACCTAACAAGATGAAACATTATATACCTTACTTTACTTTAATATGTAGACAATAATTATGTGTATTTTTCATTATTCATAATGGTCTCCAAAAAGATTTTCTCCGAAATTTTGTTGTTCCAAAGTGATACTGGTATTAGATACACGCAGTTATTGGGATTTCGATTTGAATTTTAATTGTTTTTACTCGTATTATACGCTTATTGATAGATTCTATACCTGTTATGTATTTTAAGAATGATGTTTTACTTCTCAATGTTTTTGTTTTTGTTGTGGTTTTATATTTCTTACAGAAAAAAGCAGTTTATTGAATCAAATCTTCCTACATAAATGCCCAAATATTGACAGCCAAGATGGCTGTCGATCTTGTTCAAATCAAATATCTTACGTAGTGAATTTTTTTCTCCATTTCATATTGTTAATAATATAACAAGCAATTATACAATTTCAAAAAAATACAAACATATTGGTAAACATTGAACGTAATCCAATAGGATGAATTTGAACTAAATGCTTTTACCTCTAACGTTCTACCGCTTGAGGCGCTGTCGTCTAAGTATTTCCATTGGAAGATTTAGAATTTAATAGTGCGGAATTTGAGTCTTAAAACTTTTATGACCTTTCCACTATATGTTGCATTAAAAGATAAGACGTCAACCTTGTACTCGTACATTCATTGAAATGAATGTTATTGTTGTTTATGTTGTCTTCTGTGGATGTAAGGCGGCAATCTCTAAAATGAAAATGAATGATTGCGTACTGTGAACCAATTAAACACAAAGCAATCATAGAGAAATAAACAATTTAAGCATTCCTACCATCCATCGCTATTTCCAAGACTTAATATCAATTTTGCAAAAAATTTTAAATATTTAAAAAGCGCCTAATAATTAGACAATAGTATAAAAAAAAGAATATGTATCATTGACTGGTAGATTTCTACCTACAAACTTTTTGAAGGGTATCAATTTCTTAAATGGATGTTTGTGGTAAACTTGCTACTTGTACTACTTCACTATATATTACTTTAGCTGACAGAGCCGGAACAAGGACGGTATAATCAAGGCACTGGCCCCAGGCGCAATATCTGAAAGGCTCCAAAATCAGTTCTGAAAAAAATGTGTTAAAAATACCGACATGAAACATCGTAAAGCAATTAAACAAGTTTTTTTTTTAAATTTATTGAGAACTGTTTAAGGTACATTTATTTATCATGTTACATTGTAAAATATAAGCATATATAAACATTATCGCGTCTGTCGTTCAATTTGTGAACAAATTTAGGTATTACTTCCTTTGGGGTTCCCCTTAACCTCTTTTTCCGACTCGGAAACTCTGAATGTGTACGTGGGTACTTTTTTACGCTGTGGGGATACGTCATAAAGTTATTCACACTGCGTATATAGTATTATGATTTATGATTTGTAATTTGAATAGTATGCATGCACCTACATATCTTTTGGTCAGGATGATTATGAATATGAAGTGTGTTTTGCATGCGTAATTACTAGTTACATAGCAGTGCAATCATTGAGAAGCCTCGATTCAACGGAATTAACGGAATACAAAATAAGAATATAATATCGCATTAATATTTCTAGTTTTTTAGAAAAAAAATAACCCAATTTTTAAAGTGCTTTTGTCAAAACTATCCTACCTAAAACAACTAGATACTCACAGTGATTTTTTTAAAACTGATATGTATATATATATATGTTTTATTTAATATAATTAGGGATAAGAACTAGAGTGAATAAATAAACACGCACCATTTAAAAAAATATGTTTGAACAATATCACAAGGTGCTGTTATTATAGTAGCTCGACTTACCAATCTATAAATCAAATAAGAATGATTTATTACCTTCGCATTCTTATCGAGTTTAGCGTGGTTCTGAGGTTCAGAGGTTCTGGTTCCGGCTGGTGGTAAATTTATTTAAATTTATTAAATTTGTGTGAGTTTTTTTTAAAACTTCCTAAATTGTCGTTGCAAATATTACTGAGTCTTATTAACGCTATGTTTTGTCTTTACCTTGCAGAAACCGCGCCCACCGTTTCGGGGGCATGCGCAAAGTCCGGCGGCGCGCAGTCCTCAAGAACGGCGAGTGCAATGTGCTGCAGTCGCGCATCTCCCAGCGCCGGCTGCGCTTCCTGCAGGACATCTTCACCACCCTAGTGGACACCCAGTGGAGGTGGACCCTCATCGTGTTCACCCTCAGCTTTATCCTCTCATGGCTCGGGTTCGCCGTCATCTGGTGGCTCATCGCCTTCACCCACGGAGACCTAGAACCCGCGCACTTACCCATAAACCAAGAAGAAGCCAACTGGAAACCCTGCATGTCAAACATCAACAACTTTGCCTCCTGTTTCCTATTCAGCATTGAAACTCAACACACCATCGGCTACGGCTCTCGTCTCACAACGGAAGAATGCCCAGAAGCCATATTCGTCATGTGCATCCAGAGCATATTTGGAGTCATGATGCAAGCCTTCATGGTAGGCATCGTATTCGCTAAGATGACCCGCCCTAAGCACAGAACCCAAACTCTTCTTTTTTCCAAATACGCAATCGTTTGCCAAAGAGACGGGGAATTGTGTCTCATGTTCAGAGTGGGAGATATGAGGAAATCTCACATAATCGGTGCTAGTATTCGAGCCCAACTGATTAGAAGTAAGATGACAAAGGAAGGAGAGTGCCTCACCCAGTATCAAACAGAACTGGAAGTGACTGCCGACGGTTGTGATGCGGATCTGTTCTTCATTTGGCCACTGACAGTGGTGCACAAGATAACCAGCAACAGTCCCCTCTACACGTACACTGCTGGAGATATGCTTCAAGATCGGTTTGAGTTAGTTGTTATATTGGAAGGAACGATCGAATCTACAGGTCAGACCACGCAAGCGAGGTCCAGCTATATTGCCAGTGAGATCCTCTGGGGACACAGGTTCGACCCCCTCGTGTCCTATAATAAAGAGAGACAAGGATACGAGGTGGACTATTCGAAATTCGACGAAACGACACAAGTTGACACTCCGCTCTGCTCTGGGAAGGAGTTGGCGGACTTTTATAAAGTCCAAGATGACTTCCGAAGCGTTGGTCAGTACCCGATGTTCTAACTATAAACATTTCGAATTGAAAATATCATTTATGAATCTCTTTTGTGTCTTGTTTAATAAACCTTTTAAATTATTTGTGTCTCATGCCGAAATCATTTGAAAATAATGCAGATGCTAAGCGTATTGTAACTTTTTAAATTTTGTTTTTGAAACAATTGGACACAATCCAGTAAAGAAACATCCACTGGAATTTGCTTTTAGATGGTTGACAATTTTTATTATTTCTCAAAAGTAGATTACAAAGTTAATATTTCATGATTTGGATACAGTATTTTATAAAATATGTTATGCTTCTGTCGCGATATGTTTGCATTCGTGATAACTATCCACTCTGTCTGTTTTACCTACATTATTGTGTTGTCAGCTTTGTGTCATTGTGTTGTCTTGTCCCCGCAGATCTCGGAGATTCTGTGTCTCTGCAGAGAGCTCCTGTACCAGAAATCCCACCACCACTCGAAACAGCTATCACCATCTGACCAGGATCATCCCTCATCTCATCTCATGAAAGAATATATTAAAAAAATTGTTAGTAATTAAGTAGTGAATTGTGTTGTATGTTTTATCGAACTGTTATTATTTGTTTGGGGACTGGCCAGAAGTTAATGTTTGTATCATTTGTGAAGTCTCCATCGCTTTTATGTTATACAATAGGTGTATGCTACTGAACTTAGCCATGCTTCGGTAGATACTTTAAATATCAGATTACAAGACATTGATGATTGTGGTAGGTTTCCGGACGCCGCAGTTGCAGTCTCCGATCTTCCAGAAGGACATCACTCGGGTCTTCCCAATAGACAATCAGTCTTTAACTTCGTCGTCTGAAGATGAAGCTCCTGCAGAAAGTAAGGAAGTCGACAAGTTTGTCGACGCCCAGGACGTTCAAGGGACAACAGCAAAGGCGGAAGAGGTCATCGATATTGAAAAGACATTTGTGCAAGTGGAAACTAGAGACGAACATTCTAGTGATGAACGTGATTATAAAAAGTGATAATTTAAATAAATTGAACCAGTTATATTAGACGACATAGTATTAATAATTTTCGAATAGTTGATTAAGAACAAAAGTATGGTAGAAACTCATATCATGTAGTGTTAAGTTTTAAATGTTGGATTTAGTAAATCGCCCTCGGGACCAAACTGTTGACGACACTTGGAATAAACGTTGCATTGACGATGTGTTTGCGTATTGAATTACGATCTTCATTAGCACGCCATTGAAGACATTTTATTAGTATTCAATAGTCTATATTTATAATTAATTTAATATGACACTAAGTGCCATTAATGTGTTCTACTCGCCTGCAATAATTCATTATGATATTTCTTATACGTTTAGGAATGTAAACATCTCCGTTGGATGATCCTGACAGATCATTTTTTTAAATATTTGTAAATAGTAGGTAACATTTAATAAAACTTGCGAACGCCTTTACGAATATTTGAAATATTTTTATGTTCTGGTTTAACGAAGTAGCAATAAAGTTTTTTTTTTTAAATAAGAGATTTTTTTATTAAAAATTATGCAATAACAATGTGTTCCTGTACATTAATATACTGATCCTTTCCTTTTATGTCCCTTTCCCCATCTTTTGAGATTCGTAAAGAATGCAAGGCTGATGTAAGCGTCATAAGCAAGATTAAGAAAGGGACGCCTAGATGGTTTGGGCATGTAGAGCGAATGAACGAAGAAAGGAGTGTAATAAGAATATCTCACGCAAATGTGAATGGAAGAAGAAGCGGGGACGCCTGAGGAAGACATAGCATGTGAATGAAATATTTGAGTTGGGCCATGTCAGAAATCAGTATAACAGAAGAGAATGTATGAGACGATGTATGAATGTGAATGAAGCAAGAAGTGTATGCCAAGATCGAGTTGTTTGGCGGTCCTTCCTCCCTGCCTACCCGTGCGGGGAAACTGCGTGATGGTTAGTTAGTAGTTGGTTAGTTAGTTCCCCATCTTTTCACTTCTTTCAAATTTTCTCAGATAATAACGCCATCTAGGTAGAAAAGGTCAAAATGCCGGGATTTTGATATACATATTTACAAAACGTCAATATAAAAAAATTAAATTCCGCTTGATAATGATAAATACGTTAAGAATTTGACATTCCCTTTTATAAAGCGGTGATTATTCTCAATTTCCTATAAATTTGGAAAGTTTGATAAATAATCACAGAAAACATTATTTGATAAGATCATGATAAAAAAAAAGTTATTATTCTAGTAATTACATTGGATTATTATAAAAATTAACACAAATTTCCATAATCACGATACAATATCGATCGTGGCAAAGTTCGCATTTTGGTAAAACCGTATTTTGGCACCTATTACATTGAATTTTTACAACGTTGCTATGTTTTATTCATACTTAATGAATATTGAAACATTTTCTACCTTTTTATTATTATTTCAAACCCAATTTATTCAGATTAAATCCATACAGAAATATGATGAAACTACTTGAATACGGACGAAGGGAAAAATTCCGGAATTTTTCCCTTCGTCCGTATAATATATTATTGAAATTCATTTAACTGCTTTATTACAACATTTCTATTCAACGCCAATTTGTGTATTTTAATGATAAAAGGGTAGAACATTACTCGTAAATATAAGTAGAAATATATGACTACATAAATATTTCAAAATTCAATAGGTAAGATAAGTTGCAGATGCTATGCAATGAGGGACAGAATCTAAAATGAACCAGAACTACAGATAGCAAAAATAGGTGTAAATGGCGAATACGATAATGATCTTCAGAGAAAATAAAATTAACGTTGTAGCGTAATATTTATTGTATAAACCTGTGTGCTATTATGAACGCTGGTGTTTATATATATGTGAGTATGTAGATACGTTAAAATATGATTAGGATTGGACAAAAAGGATGAACTAAAAGAAATTCTAAAGGTCTATTCACATCTTCACCAGCACCGCGCACTGCCGAACAGTACAGTGCAGGAACGGCACGCAAGTATTCACATTACACCGTAGAGCCTGGCACAGACACAACACAAACGTGAGTACGGCTGTCAACTGACTGTCAGCTGAGCGTGGACGTCCGCCACAACATGTTTGAAGATTTTGTAACCCTATTCCCATATTTATTATTATTTTACCTTTATTCCCTGGCCAATTCAATTTTTCGTTATCGATCTTCTTGGTTTTATCAATATCTGCGTCTATTGACGCCGAGTGATGGTAACCCCAAGATGGCGGTGCTAACGATGATGTGTTCAAACTAACTGCGCAGGCGTAGACGTCACCAGCGGCCACCAGCAACGTCAAAATATTCTAGCCGACAATCAGCGCCGGATCTTCCATACGTTCATATTGTGCAAAAAACATAAGCGCAATCTCTGAAAAGGCGCCGAAATTATTCCCATACATGGAATAAGTACTCGTATGTCTTATATTGTGGTGACAACATAAGTGCGCACTAAACGACTGTCAAAAAATGTATGGAAAAAGTTTTTTGTCACGGAATTTTTTTACAAATTACGTAATAGTTGGTTGAACTTAGAGTCTGTTTTTCTATGAACATTTTCATGTGCTTAGGGCCCTATGTGCCGCGTTGCCAAGCCAATAACCAATCAGGAGTCCAGACAATCGTTCCCAGCGTTCAAAATATTTCAAATTAAACGGTTAGAGATGACAATATTCCCGTCCCTATTTAATTGTTCAGGTGACTTTGCAGTCACTGGAACGCAAGATGTTATTTTTCAGAGAAACCAAAAGGTTTTTTTTTTTAATCATGCATAACTTATGTATTTATGAACAAAAATATCATCAATATAATCTTAAGTCTCCGTATATCGGGAATTAAT
The DNA here is from genome assembly GCA_022606495.2 of Halesus radiatus. Taxonomy (NCBI): domain Eukaryota; kingdom Metazoa; phylum Arthropoda; class Insecta; order Trichoptera; family Limnephilidae; genus Halesus; species Halesus radiatus. The sequence continues at coordinate 42,457 of JAHDVE020002830.1, forward strand.
TCAAAAAGCAGCTGAAAATTTAAATAGGTAACCGGAGTCGCAGGGACAGTGACATACCTCCGTTTTAGTTACCGGCCATCTCTAGTATGTGGTATAAGATTGGCGCGCTGTTATCATTTTTTTGACAGGAAGCAATCACTTTGTCAGAGATAATTTGATTAGAAAAAAAAAAAATTGTTTTAGCGCCACTTTGTTAAATACATAAACGAGCCGGTTTCGGTTCAGTCTGAACCTTCTTCAGGGTTTTATAAATAAAATACTTGTACATATACGAAGTAAGGTTGTGCGTACAGTAAGTTATTATATGAAAAGTTATTTTTTTTCAACGTTTTTTTTGTGTTTTTGTGTGTTACCAAGTCCCAGCGGCCTCATTATCGCAAGGTAGGTTTCTGAAATTCTATTGTCGATTTTTAGCCTTAATTGCTTTGATAAATCAAGTTATCCTCGACAATTTTTTTCAAAAAATAATATTATAGCATAATAATGACACTATATGTCGTAGCAACTGGTTCAGTGGTAGAATACTAGTGGGCGGCCCGGGTTCGATTCCCGCCTAAAGCCCTGTTTTTTTTTATTATCGGGGCGCAGTCGGTACTTACTGCACAGGGCGCGAGATATCGTAGAGCCGGACCTGCTGACAATCTCGGCCGGTGCTGGTCCATGCATGCGCGGATACGTTACGCTTGCGTACGATGTAATATTAATGTGTTCATAGAATATATAAGCAACTTATGTTATCGTATTTGAAATACACTGTTCTGCGCTGTGCGGTGCTGGTAGATGTGAACAGACCTTTATTTTTTAAAAGGCGCATTACGCATTACTTACACCTTCAGTGTACCACAAACGAACATCTATGTAAGAACGAGATTCCAAAACTATTAAGCTGGGTTCCCATCCCATCTATTATAATTATAGTATAATTCATAGAATCTATGAAATAGATCAATGAGAACAGGCGGAATGCCAGTTAGAAACAGAAAACCAAACTTTCATTCTATAAAATAGACCATAGAAGAGATGTAATGGAAACCCAGCATTAGCTCATACAAATTACAAAGTAGGTACTATTTTTTTTTATACCGTCGTATACAATGAACATTTTCCGGTTTAGGAAAATCTCAGAACAAAAAATGTATATTACATTATATAAAAATTTGTGTTTGTCTATGTGTCATCGATTTTCTCGAAAATTACTTAACCGGTTTCGCTGAAAATAGCACAGTTTGTTCTTATTAGTACCGGGGAGGTTTCAAAAGTAGTTTGAATGAATCCAATGTGTAAAACCGTTGCTATAACGTTTTAAAATTAGTATGAAAAACATTGAACCCGCCATGTTGTATTGAGGTTAGCCCATAGATATACTACTCTGATTAGCCACAGATAATATATTAAAAAATAAATAAGGTTTGTTTGGGTAGAATATTTTCAAAATTAAAAACACAAGTAGGTGTAACCTACTTAAGATCTTTATTATTTAGATATATTTTGAAAAATTAAATGTTTGGAATGTAACAAAATTTTCAAATGAATGTTTCTTTATTTCTTTGTTTAGAAATAGTAATATTTGTCAAAAGGCATTACTTTCGCTGTCAAATCAATTATGGCACCCAAACGACAAGCAAGAATTCACAACTTCATGACTTTATTCCAAAAAAAAACCCGAGTAATGCCTGGTACACATAAGCTAGTTCTACATAAAACATTTAAATTTCGAGTCCTCCTAGGAAAATACTGAAAACGCCACTTCAGAAAAAATTACCATTCCCTATTCTCCTGTGAGAATATCAATCATTTTATTCTGGAAAATATCGATATTTGGAAAAAAGTTTGCTAAGTATAATTAATCTGCATGTCAAATAGATACCTAGATACATTTTTTTGCCTATATAAATTTATTGGTATTTGTGTATTCATTTATAATCCAACTTTTTAAGATATATTTTACATTCATACGGCCATCATATTTTGCCAAAAAATTACTTTGTTTAAATTGTTTGGCTTTAGCCGTGTTCGGTAACCAGATCTGAATAGCCAGGTACTTTCCAACCTTCCTCTTCCCAACTCCTTCCCCTCCTTAATACCTACTGCCTCACAACATATCCCCATAATTTTACTTGCTCCATACGGCTTGGAGCAGCTGGTACTTGTGTGGTATCATATAAAAAAAAGTCTGACATTTATAGTAGACAGAAAATGAGGGCGCTGCGATCGTTTAAAATGTTTAAAATGACAACACTGAGATGGCTAATAGGAAGATGAATGATAAAAACACAATTGTCCAAGTGCATTTTTTTTACTTTCACCAAACGATGCTCAGAAATTAGTGGTACTTTTCGAAAGGAGATGATTCTACATCATATTTTAAAACATTTTATGTTTAAAAAATTTATTATTATTTAACGCTTTGCAGGGAAGATAATTACATGAAGAGGCGATTTTTTTGTATTTCTGAAATTTATATTTCGAAATAATTATGTATTAGATATGAAATACATAAATAATAAAAAAAAAAAACAATAAAATTCAGAGATCAAAATTATAATTAAAAATAAAAGTAAAAAAATTGGGTTCTGGTGTTTTTCCTGTGTATATTACTAACAAACTCGAATGAGAGGCATAACCACAATAATATTTGCTTCAAAATCGGCATAAATTTACATATATTATTCATAAATCATTTCTATGTTGGGCACGAGCTTCCTCGCTCGAAATTCTGCTAAACAACGCTTGAAAACATCTAAAACCTTGTTGTTGCCATAGAAATGAACATGTTTTGTTCCAATCGATTAAATGCGTACAATATTCTGCCAAGCTGTACAATATACTGCTTACAGTACACAATATACAGTACAGCGAGTTTCTTTTCTGTAACTTTTTCAGTAAAGGTTTAAATTTTCACCCTAAAACACTGTTTCAGTTGAGACTATTATTTTTAATCTCCTGAATAAAATAATTTGTACCTGCAATATGTAGTTCACTGGATACAAATGTGGTACTTGCTTATCAAATTTTAAAGAAATATAGTTTACACGAAAACATTGAGAGCATAACTATTTTTAATAGGTAATAATTTTTCAATTAATTACTAGAAAATTCAGCTCATAAGTGGAATACTAATAATATTTATAATGCCCTGACCTGACTCGCAATATCGATTGTTGATTTACTCTTTAAATCTAGCATGAAAGATTGTTTTTGACACAGCATTTTATTACTAGTCCATGAATATTGAATTTGGACGTTTTACGTCAGGTATTAACAATAAAAATTGTAGCATTTTAAATATAATATTTACATAACTAGCTGAAGTACCCGGCGTTTCCCGGAGTTATTAATTGTTTATAGTAAATTTTTGGGGTTGCGATATTTTGAACGTCAAGTGTGTGACATTTCATCAAGAAGTACCAAAATTCTGCTTTAAGGGGTGGTAAAGCAGATGGGGAGTAGTTTTTTTGGAATCTCATATAGACAGAAACCTTCCTCTTGTTTTGAAGGTCAAGTGTGCAAATTTTCATCAAGGTCGGAATTAAACTGTAGATTTGTATACAACAAAAAAAAACAAACATCGCCCGCCCGGGATATTCTTCTTTACTCGCATATAATAGGCGAAGAAGAAGACAGATAAATAGATAGATGCGAAATGCGAGGATTTATTCGTCATATATTGGACATTGTTGATATATAACATTATACTACATCTCCACACAGGTTCACCTGTACATGATAGAATTAAATGCCTACCAATATAATAAGCCGTTTAAGTTTTAACAATAAGGTTTTTTTGTATTTTATATTGCCTCCAAAATATACCATATTTGGAGTTTCTGCGTGTAAGGTCCTTTAAAGAGAGGAACAAGTGAACACGTTGATGTATGGAGGAAACATAAAAGTCGATAATTCATTAAAAAAGAGCCCTTTTCACGTGGAAAAACCACGCACAAAAGTTAGTTATTTGGTACACCTTCCATTTGTAAACCGGCGACGCAAACCCAGATTTTCTACCCATCACGCCATCTGTGTTCCATTTATTAAATTATGTCAATCTGTCATAGGATAATCTCTAGGACAGACTACCAGTTTTCCACAGGAAACTTTTTAAAGTTGGTTTCAGAACAGAAGTGACTACCAAACTCAACAGAAAAGCGCACTTGCAATTTTTGCAAGGTTGCATACTTACATTTGTGTGAATACGTAGGTAATTAATTATCTACACATATTTAGAACAGCTTATTATCAGATTTCAACAATTTAATCATGCTTAACTATTAATCTTCTGTTAAATCAGAGTCTCTCAAACTTGTGTTACTCCCCGCCCCCTTTTTCAAATACAGTTCGTCAGCATTGATAAAGAAAGTAAGGATAACAAAAACAATTTGTCAACTGATTTGACATGTCTCTAATTATTTAAATATCTCTGTGAATATATTAAACACAGATCATATTTTAGGTGTTCCTCAGCAATACATTTATGTATTGTATAAAATAATTAAAATATGTAAGTATATAACGAACGCAACAGAAAAAAATGTTTTGTCGGAAATCTGGAAAAAATAAATAATATATACGTATCTCTGCAGGTGTTGATAACGTGGTGAGTGGTGCGGTAGTGAGTGATAGTATTTTTTTTAATACAAGGTTGGGATAGATAAGGCCAGGACTGACGGCCAGGAAGATGTTCCTGTGTGTTTGGTGGGATTGGCAGGGAATACTCTACTATGAGCTGCTCCCCTATGGCCAAACGCTCAATTCTGCCCTCTACTGCGAACAACTCGACCGTTTGAAACTGGCGATCGAACAGAAGCGGCCAGCATTGGTGAATTGAAGAGGAATCGTGTTTCATCAGGACAACGCCAGGCCGCACACATCTTTGATGACGCGCCAGAAGCTCCGGGAGATCGGATGTGAAGTTCTTATGCATCCACCCTATAGTCCGGATCTGGCACCAAGTGACTACCAACTGTTCCTGTCTATGGCCAATGCGCTTGGGGGTACAAATTTGGCCTCAATAGAGGCCTGTGAAAATTGGTTGTCCGAGTTTTTTGCCAATAGGGACTAGGGCTTCTACGAGAGCGGCATAATGAGGTTGAATTCTTGTTGGCAACAAGTTATCGAATAGAACGGCGCAAATTTGTCTTAATTCGGATGATTGTAACACTTTTTATAAAGCGAAAAATACGAAATTACTTTTTCCCCAACCTAATATATAAATCTGTAAAATTGATACAACATGTTTCTTCCTACACGACTATAATATATTTGAAATCTAAAAATATGCTCTGATCCGTGGTCGACTACGTACCTCATCACAACCCTTTAGCAGTTTAACAACCCTATTATATCCATACCCTGTGTTCTAACTTTCTACGCTTTATAAATATTTGTATATTCAACACATATTACATAGTACGAAATCGGTCGCTTTTCAACAGTTCCCGAAGGACCGAGATGGTAAACAGTCATATTGAAAAAAAATCCTAATAAACCTTCGTCGCCCCTGTTTGCCCCCGAGGCTACCACCGACCCCTAGATCTCTCGATGTGGTCCACTTTGGGAATCACCGTGTCACTGAAAAGAACAAATTGAAAACAACAATGTTGATGTCACTCGTTATTGGCTCACGTAAACTGAATAAATACCTAATAATAGTCACCTGACTGGCGCTTGTGTGATTTACATGATGTGTTTATTAGAGAAACCCATTAAAATTGATTCAAATATCAAATATCACCAGGAGTACCTAACTAATTTGTTTACAAACCAAAAAGTGCGAGATGATAAAAGCTAGTTCTATCACTGTCGAAATGTTAGTAAGCTTCGACATCCCCTGCAAAATGGTGCTTCGGTAAAACGTCGCAATTAAAATAAATGAAGTTTCGATTAACGAAACTTTAAGACCGTTGTTTTTGTGGGTGGCGAGCCGGCTAGAACCAGAAGGTATTAACTAAATCGGCTTTTGGAGGTAATCTGATCGATAATGGAATCGCCAAACTCACCTGGCCGCAAGGAGGACCCGCAGTTGATGAGACCGGGTTGGAGTGCAAAGATGATCGAAAACGAATCGTATACGCCGGGGATTTATTATCCGAATAATGACAAAGGGTAAGTTAATATTTTTATTTTTTATTAAATAAGAACATTATGTTCAGAAGCTTTATTATCAAAAGGAGAAAAATTATGAAAAAGTTCAATGTTTTTTGATTTTTGAATTGCTATGTCAAAATATGTAGTTTTGAGATAGATATTCAATATGGTTTTAAGACAAACGCAATTTTATGATGCTTGTCTCAAAAACTGTAAATTTTGTAAGGTTTAAAATTGTGAGTTCAACAGGGTGTTTTCATGCATATTTTAGGTAAATTATACACGCATTTAATCCTAGTTATATTAGAAGAGACATTATTTTAAATAATGCAATAAAATTCAAGGGTGTTTTATAGGCTACTGTAAACCGATATCAGCACTCTTATTAAAATTTTATTTGGTTTTATTCTGTAATAAAAGCAAGTAAAACAAACGTGTTTGTTTTTACTTTACTCAAAAATGACATATTTTGACTTGTATTGGTAATTTTTTGACACAGTACTTTTAAAAAACATGTTATTGCAACCTTTATGATAAAATTCTGCTGGGTTCATTATTATTCGTTATTATTTATTTATCATTATTTATTATTATTCGTTACTCTTTTGGCCTTCCGAAGGTATTGTCAAACAATGGTGCAATCACTGGCGAACAAGAGACCTTATACGAAATAATAAATTTAGGTAGGTACCTACCTACCATTTTTTGTTAGAATTGTTTTTTTCTAATACATTCGACAATGAATTATTAATGGAGCAGGTACCTAGAAAAGCAACAAACAATAAATATTTGTTTGCATTTGGTTTGGTGTTCACTTTACTTAGATAGGTACTATAAATGCAATAATAATAATAATAATAACGAATAAGGAACACCAGTCCATTTTTTTATTTTTTATTTATTAATGTTGACGTTCTAGCTTAATTTCCAGTTTATTTTTTAAAAAAATTAAAGTTCGTTTTCATAGTTAAAATAATTGTTAAAGTTTCAATTTTTTAAAGCCCACCAAAACGCACGAAATCTATGGCTTATTGGGTGTGACGTCACACGAGTAGTCAGATTGGTGGTTCAATAGGCGGTAATCGATATTGTATGATTCCATACAAAACTTCGATACCTTTTATACTCAACTGCTTTTAATTGAAGGAAACATTGTAGAATATCAGCGTCTTGTCATGTGGGTGCATTGTACCAAAGTGCAAAAATGCATTCATATCCGCAACTAATAAACAATTTATCAGCGTTCCAAGAAAGTCATTGCTACGAAAAAATCTCATCAAGCGCCCATAGCTCACATTTGATCCAACTTTTTAAGACCTAAACTGGAAGACTAGGCCATGACCTATAGTTGGGCTCTAAAACTGCGCATGTGACGTCAGAAGCAGTGGTACCAACAGAACATGGTGTTTTTATTGTACAGTTTTTTATTCACTTTTATATAACGATTTATAAAATCTGCGTATAATTATTTGTAGTAAAAGTCATATATTCAAAATCGGCGTTTACTGATCTACACGAATACATTTTTTAAAGCCATAATATTTTTCACTGAAGTTCCTTATTTTTTTTCCTCGCGAAAATGATAAAATTGAGATTACTTTATGGCTAAATAGTAGAGGGTCGGTTATAGCATTTTTCTTGGTCCATTTTTATGCCTATAATTATATTTTCTATTCGATTTATGGCAGTTAGAAAACCGTATTTTTATGGAAAATTTAATTTTCTGCCGTTAAGTATGGGGAGTTTTAAAATAATATTTAAAACTGGGGTGCTAAGTATTTATGATACAATTGATCACGGTGTACCCTACCAATAACTTTTTATTTCGAAATCCTATTTCTTGATAATCAGGCCCAGCCCTGAGCCAAAAAATTGGTACCCTTTTTCAATCATTAGTGATAATATACTAAAACGGAATTAGTTGGTTCCTAATCAATGAGAGTATTTTACACTTTGAATTAAATGTAATATATTTATGATTTAATACAATGTAACTACGAATGTTAATAAAGCAAGTAAGGTATGCAAATAGGAAGTTATGTGGATGTCCAGTATGGATAATAATATAATATATAATAATATATATACCATACCATAATATAATAATAATAATATAATATAGTTTTATGGTTAGTTAGTTGGGTATGTAAAATACTACACAACTTATAATTTATTTTATTCCTTTCAGAAATCTAACCTTCCAATTTGGCGTATCGCGTAAAGTCAGACGGCGAGCAGTCCAGAAAAATGGAGAATGCAACGTCCTCCACTCATCGAGCAGGAAGATGCGATTCCTTCACGACATCTTCACCACCCTCGTGGACTCCCAGTGGCGGTGGACCCTCATATGCTTCGTCCTCAGCTTCATCATGTCCTGGCTGAGCTTCGCCGTGATATGGTGGCTTATAGTGTTCACACATGGAGACTTATCCCCAGCCCATTTACCTGCCAACCAATCAGAAAACAACTGGGTTCCCTGCATAACCAACATTTTAGATTTCACTTCTTGCTTTCTTTATAGTATTGAAACCCAACATACCATCGGTTATGGCTCTCGTCTCCCAAATGAAGAATGCCCTGAAGCCATTATAATGGTTTGCGTCCAGAGCATCTTTGGTGTCATGATGCAAGCCTTCATGGTGGGCGTCGTATTTGCAAAGATGACTCGCCCAAAACAAAGAACCCAAACCTTGCTATTCTCTAAGTACGCTTTAGTTTGTCAAAGGGATGGAGAATTCTGCCTCATGTTTAGAGTGGCTGATATGAGGAAGTCTCATATTATTGGAGCCAGTATTAGAGTCCAATTATTAAGAAGCCTGACGTCCAAAGAAGGGGAAACTCTTTCGCAATACCAGTCTGTTTTGGAGGTTAAAGCTGACAGTTGCAATTCAGACTTATTTTTAATCTGGCCACAAACCGTGGTGCATACAATTGACAGCAGCAGTCCACTTTACGGCTACTCCGCTAGTGACATGCTTCAAGATAGATTTGAGTTAGTCGTTATACTGGAAGGAACCATCGAATCAACTGGACAGTCGACTCAAGCGCGGACCAGCTATGTTTCTAGCGAGATCCTGTGGGGTCACCGATTCTACCCCCTCGTGTCTTACAATAAGGTGAAACAAGGATACCAGATCGATTATTCCAAATTTGAAGAGACGTCGCAGATTAATACGCCACTGTGTTCTGCAAAGGAATTAGACGAGTTTTATAAATGTCAGGAAGAGAATGAAAGAAACTTGCGAGGTTAGTACCTACCTACCTTATTTTTCGGTTAAATATGTAACAACCTACCTGTACCTACCTGCCTATTTCAAATATTTTCAGTTTAAATGCAATATCCATTGTTTATTGCGGAAAAACGAGGAACTCTGGCGTCATGAAGAGCTCGCAACCTCATTTACTTTATGAGCTACAGAGCTGTATATATTAATATAAATAAAAACAAAACGTCATATTGTATGATTTGTTCTCAGATATGGAAGATTCCATGGCTCTCCGAATGGCGGCAGCACCAGAAATTCAGCCACCCCCTCCGCTTGAAACTGCCTCATCTAGCTGATTTTAGCTGATTCTAGCTGATTCCAGCTTATTCGAGCTGACTCCTGCTGATTCGAGCCGTTATGCCGATTTCAGCTTGTTTATACCATAATCATGTGATTGCTACTTACTTTATATTACATTTGTATTTTTTAGTTCTAATATTTATAGTTATATACCATTACGAGTGAAAGCTGTATCGCCTTCCGAAGGCATTTTCAAACTTCTGTGATGCCACTGACGGTACTTACGTAAACAGAAACAATGTGTTTTAACTAGTCATCCCAAATTCAATCATTACATTGCATTGTTTTCAAATTCTTATGGACTATGGACTCGTTGTATTGTAAAATTGTAAGAACTTTGGACTCATCGGTTTCGTGAAATTTAGTTATAGAATGTGTATTCGAATCTAATACACTATATTTTAATTAATTGAATAATATTAAGTAGGTACCTACTTATTCAGCAAGATATTTAAATTTTTTTTAAATTAAGTTGTTTTAGGTTATAATATGTAATAAAGTATAAAATGATTGATTAGTGAATAATTGTGATTATTTCTATTAAATACAATCAATTTGAGGTATATTTTACCTCAATTAAAGATAATATGATTTGGTCAAACCATGTGTTTTATTAATAAAATATAAAGTTAACTTGTTGTGTGATGATCTAGATCTTGTTTGTATTTTGAATGACATTATGTAAATTACATAAAATAATTTTACAATGTTAACGTTTGTCGTAGCAGCAAGTCTCGAAATATTCAGCATCATCTATCTGGATATTTTTACAAAATCAAACGTGGATCTTTTTCCAATTAAAGGTAATACTAGTAACACAGTATTTTTTTTAAATGTACACGTAATAGTATGTATTTTGATATTCAATCATCTGAATTGTTTGCTGCTGGCTACACCTTATGGACTTTGAAAATAATTTAAGTCCGGTAAAGGATTAAATGGAGTTGAATAAAGTAGGCAATAAACTTGTTAATTATCACACTGAATATTATATTAATTAATTAATGATATCAATCCAAAGCTGCCTACGGCCCGTCCGGTTTCATCCATACTAGCTGAAGCAACCACGTCCGAAGGTTTGCCGTCCGACCATCTTTGCAAGCCAAGCCCATTTTCGATACCTCTTTTCATGTTTCCTTGAAAAACCGACGACAAAATAGAGTAAGGCTGAGGATTTTTGTTCACCTCCGCCGTCACCGAGAAACGAGATTATTTCGGACCGAGTTCGGAACGACGTGACGGCGATCGTGTGTCCACTAGCGACGAGTCGTTCATGAACAAGCTGTTCATTTGGACCGGCTCAGCGTACGACTCCTGGTAAACCGTGCCACAGCTCAATTGAACTGTGACTCTTTTTGACAAACCTTGGAACCACTTAAGAAAGATTGTTTATTTATCTAAAATACAAACATATCTCAGATGTTCGATAGTTTATATTATAGTATAGTATATATCATCATAGAAACGCATATATAAATAAGGTCCTTTATTCTAATTTGTTTACATAAAATCAACGTATACGCGTATAATTTCTACAAGGTTAAATTATGACTATAATTGCGATTAATAGCGCCATGACGCATCTTAAAGCAATTGTTTCAAAGGGTAAATATTCATGTATAGAAATAAGAATAATTACTCGTGTAGATACTGTGCAGTACATGAACGGCGCCTGAATTTCTGGCATATGAATGTTTTCTACCTACCTCTACGCTGAGAGCTGGGAGCCGTAGTAGCTGGGAGTCGTATGAACTGGAGTATGAGCTCATGAAAAGGGAGTCAGCTCCTACCTGTGCCTGTGCCTGCTCTTAAATGAGCTGTCGTTCATTTAAATCGTATGAAAATGCTCTCGCTGTCGTACGTGGCAGGAACGCAGGTTTTTGTAGGTGTTTAAATTAAAAATACGTAGAATAAAATTACCACGTACCTACTAATTTCGTCTTTGCTTTATTGTCCATCCCTTCGAAGTTAAGTTCGGCTCTAAAAAGACGCGGGCAATTCAAATTTGTACCAGTCTACTCGTCGATAACTGTTGCGCCTGTGTATTTTCCAAATGAAATTTTTCAATATTTTTTTATTCCAAAAACTATGTATTAGTGAGGTCGGGTTTTAAATTTAAATAAAAATAAATTATATTTAACGGGTTAGTGAGTTAGCAAGTCACTACTATTCCATAAAAATATTAATACGGGTGTGTGGAAGGTTTCCAAAAAACATTGAAAGGGGGATAAGTTCAGACGTGTATCGTATTGCCGACATTTCGGCCCTCGATCTCGGGCTGAGTTCTAGCAGATGACATATTTGCGGTTGACACCAGGCCATAGTAATGTATGTATCGCTACTTCGGCAATGTCATCTCCTTCTCGATGACGGCGGCGGTGGATAAACTCACTGAAGGCCCTACAAAAATGAAAACAGTTGCACAAATACGTAGTACATGGAAATATTTTCCCTTGGGCCCTTCGTTACCCTTCAACCCTATTCGCGAAAGGGCAGCGTGCAATTTTTTAACTTTTAAAAATAGGTACCTAAATAAAATAAATTACTAATTTTATCGCCGCATATGATAACACTCAACAGTCAGCAAAGAGATAACATTTTCTATACTGGCAGCATTATTGTGTAGTTCATTTTACTTTTCGCTGTCACTCTTCTGTCAGACTGAATAATAAAAATGTTTCGTACTGGGACAAACTTTGATAAATTGTTGGGTAAGTAGTCAAATCTTCCATTATATTATTTTGTATGATTATCATAAAGATTTTTTAGAACATTTTTACAGAGCACGCAAATACCATGCAATGTATGTTTCATGTTTTTTTAGACAAGGCGACAAGCAATTTACGCCTTGATCCCGACTGGCCAGCTATTCTACAAATATGTGATTTGATCAGGCAAAATGACTGCAGGTAATTCAAACTAAATAATTCGATCGTATTCGGGGGAATTTATATTTTAAAAATTACGAATATAATTAATCATCAATGATTCATTATATCTTATCTACATGTCTGCAATCTTTTGTTGTCTCAGTAAATAAATTACCAAAATTATCAATTCATTCAATTGGCGTTTGATTACATTGCTTATAATTAATGTTATGTGCATAATTTGTTTTTCAGTAATATATTTATTTTGCTTTCAGTCCAAAGTATGCTGTAGCAGCCATAAAAAAGAAGCTGTATTCCACAAATCCTCACCAGGCTATGTTCGCCCTTCTGGTTCTCGAAAGCATTGTTAAAAATTGTGGTTTGTAATATTTTGTGTTTTTCCTGACTATCATTGTAAAACCTTGTGAATCATTCAATTTGATCATAATATGAAAAAAAATTATTGATAAAACCGGGAAAACAGGGGTGCAATATATTATATATATAGCTTATTATGCAGTTCCAACTAACACATTTGGGTATTGCCAAAATATATAAAAATGAAAACATTGCTAGCCTATATAATATTGCCTTGACCAGTACCTACCTTATCACCTAAGAATTTCAATGTTTTAATAAATTTGCATTGGATGTAATTTAATCGAAGAACTGGAATTAAAAGAGATTTTTATTTCATTGACTGATATGTCAATCATTCTCAATTTATTCTTAAAGTGGCCCCGAGACGATCAATGTCAATTGTCTATATTATCGTCAAAACTTCGTCCAGGCCCATCGAATGAGCTAGACAAGTGCAATATTTGCATACTGATGAAAATGTTACAAATGATTTCATACGCTTTATTTTGCACTTTTGACAGCTTAATTATTTATTTGTTGGGAATGCGCGATGGGTGTTGTTTGGGCGGTCTGGACAAAATTATTGATGATAATATTGATCGTCTCCGTGGCGCTTAAGGCTGACATGAAGTATGATCAACTGGCATTGAAAATCTAGCAAAATAAATTATTGCACCTTTTCGATCTACTATCAGAATATGATGTAAAGTGAGATCTGGAGTTCTCTCTTTCTAAAACACATGACTGACCTTAAGAAAAAGGGAGACAGAACGGGTATTATGAGGATAGTCATTTGGTTCCCAATGTGGAACTACTAGAATCAAAGGGTTAACTGTCCCAGTACCCTTTGAATTTATTAATAGATTAGCCGGAAATACCCAAGGATATATCAGTTTTTTTAAGTATGTATTTTATTGAAAATATATATGTAAAAGATATAAACTAGTTCATTTTGAAGGTTGATACATATTTTATTTCATGGTATTTTTTAGCAATACTACAAAAGACAATTCGAGGTCTTAAATGCTCCAGAGACAGTCAATATAAATTGTCAATTAATTCACTCAAATTTTTCCTCACTCCCCGTCAATGTGATGTCTCAAATAGCAATTGCTTCTATTGCCTCTGCAAGCGTTCAATTGGTCGCATCAATGAGCATCATTGACGTAAACATTGACAGCAAATCTTTGTCAGGTTTTTTTTCCACATCTGTTATTTCTAAATACAAAATATTTAACCGTGACTATTTTTGATTCAGGATCCGGAGTCCACGATGAGATCACAAGCAAGGCCAACTGTGAGATGTTCCGGGAGCTGGTAAAGTCCTCGCAGCACGAGAACGTCAGGACCAAGACCCTGGAGCTGATCCAGGCTTGGGCGTTCGCCTTCAGGAACAACTCCAAGTATCGGGCTGTGCAGGTCAGTCATCTCAGCATGTAAAAATCTGTCTGGTTGTCTCAACAAAAACTCGCTAAGTGAAATTTGTGCAGCTTTTTCTGTCTGGAATTTCAAGGTAAATGCAATTATTTTTGACTCGCACTTTCGTTTCCATCATAGATTATGGGCTTTGATATATCCATTTGACAGTAAATGAAAAAAGCAGGTAACAACTACATGCTAGATAATAGTGCATCAATACCCCTGTTAAATAAGGATTTTAAGCCGAAATACTTCCTACAAAGCTGAATTTACGTATACGCGTACGCTTCAATGTTACAAAAAGGTATTTGACAAAATCCTAAAAATATTAGCAGCGTAATTGGAGATCTTAAAGGTCAAAAGTCATCCAAAATTGTTTTTTCGCAAATAGCTCGCCTCCTATGCATTGTACGTCGATAAAGTCTCTATAGAAGTTATTTTATGTTTCATTATTTTAACAGTAGATTGGGTAAGATTATTTATTTAATGATAATGTACCATTAACTGACAAATAATTGCCGAAGTTGCTCTAAAATCATGAAAAATCAACTTCTTTAATGGCCTGTATTTTATAATTTAAAACAAAAATAAATCAAATTGTTGACGAGCGTACCAGATATTTACCATACCTCTTGATGAAAAATAGACCATTCAGTTTGGTTGGGTATTTTGACCTCAAAACAATTTTTTATATGAATCAGGCCACAACTGCTTTCCTCATCTTAATTTTGGCTAGCTATGGAAAACAATCATTTTTATTCCTTTTTTTTAATACATTACATATTGTAAATGTTTTCAGTACAAAAACTATCTGCTTTATTACTTCACAACACTCAGAATCTATTATTTTTTAAAACAATATCAGTAGTTATCTCCAAAGATAACTGCAAAATGCCTACATGACCGCATAAGTCATTCTGGAAAAAATATAAAAATCAATGGCTTTTTTTTTACCTTTCATCGGTTTTACCATAATCAATTTACTATAAATTGACCTTTTTATTGCTAAAAAAATTCAAAGAGCATTTGAAGTCGGCACGCACCGCCAGTAAAAAAAACTCCGGGCCGGCGGTGCATTCTGTTTGTTGAGTTCATTCGCAGTCGGAAGGATTCGGTCGACATCGACAGCCGCTTCACCCCCCTTTGTACTTCACGTGCGGGAAAAACTTTTTCGACTGATTTTGCAAGGAACATTGACTCTATATATAATTTACCTCTGTGTTATAATATAATCAAAATATTTTAACAATGTTTTTGACAATAAGACACATAGAAAGAATAACAATATTATTATGTATGCCAATGTAAACAAAACAAATCAAACCATATTTAGTGTAAATGTGTTACAATTAGTAAACACGTAAAGCAAAATATAAATAAACAATAAACTAAAAGGTTGGCTTGCTTGCATG
>JAHDVE020002831.1:0-52477 GCA_022606495.2 Halesus radiatus
ATTAAACGAACTATCAAAAGCGAATATGTGAAAACATTGGAATGTGAAGAAAACATTTCAAGGATAAAGTGACTAGTTTGGTATTGCCATAGTAATGTAATTTTGTATGTTAAATATAATAAATATCTGCAAATAAATGCCAAGCTATTATTATAAAGGAGTAAATCTATACCAAATTGTTGTTATATATTGTTACTCCATTAAAACATATTTATTTATTTATTATGTACTATACGCCATTTATAGGCTTTTACATATTTTGCAAAAAAAATCTAATCACAATAGTGACACAGGTGCAAAATACATCACAGTGGTACATAGATAAAATAGATAGTCTTCACGAAATACAACAACTAAATATTTAATATGTCTCACAAACAAATACAGCTATAACATCGTGTAAGTACCATTCCAAATAATTAGCAACAGAGGCGATATTGTTACTCTAAGGGTAGGTACTATCCAACCTTCCTCTTTCCCCTCCTCACTTACTTCTACTTGTGTGTTTGGGACAAAAATGTCTCAAATAATGGGTTTTAGTCATCATTACGTAATGCTGCAAGCTTTGGAGTTTATTTGGGTTTTAAAAACAGCGCAATACAAATTATCCATTAATTATTATGAAGTCGGTTTTGTTACTCATCAGCGGCGGTCTCGTTTAAGTGCCGCTTCATTCATACGTCACAAGTCAGGGAGAAGGGAACAACGGTACCGATGGAGCGGTCTCCTCAGAGATTCATAATGAGGGTCGGACAGACCGCGGTCCGTGCTTGATTACCGCTTAGCATTGCACCTCTTCCCAGATTTTTGATGATTCGACTTTTTGTTGGGGAAAAAGCCATCATGGAGTAATGGAAAGTGGCGCCGTGCTGGCGGCCGCTCCCGGAACACGCACCCAACAAACACACACATGGAGGGAAGAGGAATAAGGGTTATTTTTGTCAGTTAAACATTATTCAACAACAGTTTTAAGTAATGCTATCACTGTTGCCACTTTTATGCGCGGATATCAAGTGTCATTATCATGATTGTCACATTTTATATAATGGACAGTACCTGTATCTTGCTACTACCAGCTATCGCCTAAGTTTCATTTTTCAACACGCATTTGTCGAAATCTCAAGACTTGTCACAATAATAATAATAAATGAATTACACATATAACGCCATTTTCGTGGGCTTAATTACTTCAAGGGCTCTTTATAACTTAAATTATCTAACCCATAACTTATCACTAAGACTTATATCTAATAACTAACCGCTACGATTTATTACTAATGGCATACAACTAAGATTTATAACTTGTGACTTACAACTAAGACTTATATCTAATAACTAGCAGCTAAGATTTATAACTAATGGCATACAACTAAGATTTATAACTTGTGACTTACAACTAAGATTTATAACTTGTGACTTACATCTAATAACTAACAGCTAAGATTTATAACTAGTGTCTTACAACTAAGAATTATAACTAGCACCTAACTACTTAGACTTATAACTAGTAACTTAAAACTAATTAAATGTGACGTCCTATCATTCTTTTGAGAGATAATAAAATTATTTCTAATTTTGAAACTGTTGATTCCTGGTGGAATTATATGTTAATAGGAATTTTTGCACCGCTAAGGTGCTATAAACGCGGTATAGTACCCGTGCAATATTAAAAAGAGTAAATGGGGCTCAATCCTGACATAATAAATATACACCAATTGTACCAGTCTGAAGATGTCTGTTGTAAGGTGAAACCGGTGCAGTCTGAAATAAGCAAGTGGAAAAATTACAAAGATTTTTTATAAAAAAATAAATCATATTAGATAATGAAATATTTAAAAAATCGATGATACCTACTATTGCGAGCTAAAAATAAAAGTACTTTTGTTTAGCAATTCCACAAGTTACCATTCGAGAGTTTTTGCTGCATCAGAATGATCACACGAAACTTTGTTCTGATTTAAGTCAATATAAAATAGGTGCTCTTAAATTAGGTTTTCATTTTGACACTTTCGAAAACATTTTTATAAATCGCCAATCAACGTGGAGATTAGGAACGCAAGTAATTTTTATAAACAATTTAATTTAACTCTATCAATGTCTCATTTCATCCATGACCTATCTGAAACTGTCTGACCTACACATTGACCTCTTGTCAAGAGTTAGCGGCACGATTAATCGCAATTACCAACAAGAACGAGGTATTTCTCGCATCTATTTATAACGTTTAAAAATATTAACTAGGAGTTAATAATTTTATCCACTCGCAATACAAAGCGAGAACCAATTTGAATATTTGTTCATGCTCGACAACTAACAAATAACATTTATAAAAATAAACAATGAAATATTTCTGTTAAAAATGTATTCTGATCGTTGCTCCCCCCGGGGTTATAGTTAGTCAAAACCTACACTTTATTTAAATACCCCACACAGAAAAGTCCCGACTTGTCTACGGAATTATCCGGAAGGCCTGGAAAGGAACTGCCACTGTTTACGAGGGGCCCTGTCACTATTGATTACGTTATTAAATTGGGGCCCGGACAAGACATTAGGAATAAGGCCCGCGGGCTGGAGTGGAGAACTTGTTTCTTGAAGGACGACTCAAATACGAGGAACAAAACGTGTGATTAAATACTTTGCACCTTTTCAAGATGAAACTGGATTGTTTCTATTCTTCTGTAGCGGAAATTTTTTATTTTTAATAATATATATACAGGTATCAAAAAATTCATACTACGACCATTCCATCCAAAACCAAGTATATCAGATTTATACAATCCCATGATTTACTTAAACTTGAAACAAACGTCGTCCTGTCTTATTTTTGGGCAGCTAACCATTTTTCAATCATGTATGTAGGTAGAGCTTGACAAACGAGAAAGTGCGCCCGATGGCCGATGCGCAGAAACCGATTTTCGTCGGAGGCGGGGTCAACCGGAAAAAAACACCAATCACCGCTCAGAACTTCCGAAAAACTTCGGCAAAGCTGCGCATTCTTTATAGTTTGTTAAGCCATTTAGTATATCAAAACTATTAATGATGTATCGAGCTTATAGTTGCGATTACCTAGAAATTTCACAAATACCGTCCGATAGTTTTAGGGATCCATATGAACAGGATTGTTGCCGTATATGATTATTAGGGTTTATAATTATTTATTATATTAGTGATATATTATTAAAGTTTATTTTCAAAGTAGGGTCAACGTATATCTATAAGATCCTAACTAACACTATGATGAAGCGCCTATACCCATGTACCCATGCGTAAGCGTGTGAGTGTTTATATTTTTATTTAATTTATTTTTTCGTAATCGGCACACGAAAATAAATTTGATTACATTTTAGGGATGCTCGTTGAGCAAGAAAATATGACCCATTTCGTACCCAAAGATCTACATGGAAGGGCATGCATTAAAATAAAGAAGTGAACAACGTTACTACAATCATTTTATCCGTTTTATAGCTAACATTTATCCTCACGATGAATTTTGTGCCAATTTAATTAAACAACATTCTATAAAATTACCTCTTTAATTCAATTTAATTATTCGTGTCGACCTTTCGATCGATTGAAATCCGTTACACAGTTACTCAGCTAAAAACCATTTATTTTTAAACGTTGATGAGCAATTTTATTCTAGGAAGTAATGAATATTAACCGGTATTAGAAATCGATGAATCTCCAGGTTTATCCATTACAAACTGCGTCATATTAAGAACTACGGTGGCTACCGAGAAAATCAATCGATTCTTGTAATACAAAGAGGAAACCGCCCATTAAAGTTATAATTCCCTGAACATGCCCAACTGCTTCCATACAAGGTGCACCTAAATCCCTAAATGGCCTTTTTCGAGAGAAATGGAGCAGGACCTAAAAATAATGATAATTGGAAAACACCGAAACGGAAAAGAGAACATTAAGGACCTCATTCTGTGGTCAGGTGTCGAAATTTCTATTAACAGCGGCGAGGCTTCAGGTATATCATAGACATTAGAAATTTACCTGGACTACTGATATCCAGTTTGTGGAGATAATAAATTTTCAGATTAATATAATAAATTACAAATAAAATCAGACGATGAAGTACCCATTGAAATATTAAACGTAATATTCGTAATAGTAAAGATATTCTATCGAAGCCAATCGAGAGAAAAGTTAATAAATTTACGGGTTGAAATGAAGCCGTCACCACTTTATATTATAATCCACAAATTTAGTAATAAAACCACCTTGAGGAGGCTTTATTTAGTTATTCTCATTTCAGTTGGTAGTTTGAGGTTCCTTATAGGTATTTTTGAAGTCTTTTAAAATCCACTAAATAAAAATTATCATTTTATTATAGTAATATTACAATTTACATTATGTAAATATGAAAACTTCGTTAGGACTTCCGTTTTATCTAATTTATGAAAAAAGTAAATTTTTTACCATATCAGAAAGTTCCTTTTTATGTGAATACCACAGAGAGACTATGGGATCCCCGATTGGGGTATGTTGCGAGGCTCAAGATAGTGAGGAGGGGAAGTCCTGGCTATTCAGATCTGGTCACCTATATAGGGCCGTTTTTGTGAAAAATCACCTCAAGGGCGCTGTACAAATACTGCTTGCTAGGGTTTAACTTATTATGTACAAACAGATAAAGAAACATACTTACCTGGCAGGTCACTCCAGATTAAAACGTTATATTACAAAGTTTTCGCTTGAGATGGTATGATTTTGCTCGCACAGGACATATTAGAAAACACTGCACATTGCATGATATTGCAGTTACTGTTTAAATCCTATTTAATAATAATACTTGGACGATTTATATAGCGCAGTTTTTGTCAAAAATCACGTCATTGATATTATATTTATTGTAAGGTTATTGGTAAAATAAGAGTAGGTATTTATTTGAAACATTATTTGCTAGCTTCACTATGTTAATTGGGTATGTAACTGAACCATTCATGGATATGAATATTTTTTTAATTCCCTGCCATAAAGCTGCTAAAGTACCTGCTATAGGATATTTTTATATAGATTTTAGCAAAAGATAGGCAAAGTCAGTAGGTACCTATACTTGTGCAGAAATGATTGGAGGTTTTTTCATTCTCACAAAACCTTGTGTTAGGTACATTTCCTTGTACAAAATAAATTGTTAAAATCTGTCGAAGATCCACAGTTGTCTACTGCTTGTAGCAACGCTCCTTGTCCATCCTGTATTTAATTCGTTTATTACGTAAGAGCCTCGGGACATCCGACCCCTGGGCCATCCCGCTATCCACATCTAGACCATCAGCTGATTGTGATCGTTATACTCAACACTTCTACGGTTTATTCCTCGTCAACTTAATGTTGCGGCCGTTACAGGGCACACATATTATTACGGAATATTCACGTTTTTAAACGTACTTCATTATGATATTACACACCTGCGGTTATTATGTGATAGCTAATGACTTCATATTTACTATCAACTGTCAGAGAATGATGTTTTAGAAACATGTTTTTGTCATGAATGATCTTACTTGACAGAAGAAATACTTCTGTAGATAGTTGATAGAGATGACCAGGTCAAAGAAACTCCGAGAACTCTGTACCGTGTGGTTTTTTTTGTATTCGACGATATGCTTTAAGAATTTTTTTTTATATGAATGAATGAGTCCCAACTGCTCCCAACCGTCTGGAGCCAGGGAGACTATGGCATTCCCAATTGGGGAATGTTGTGAGGCTGAAGATATTGGGGTGGGAAAGGGTAAGGGGTAGAGGAAGGCGGGGAATACCTGGCTATTCAGATCTGGTCACCAAACACGGCTAAAAACCATTTCAAGCAACGTTTCAATTTCGAATGGTGGTCTTTCACCAGGGCGATACTGAGAGTATCTTCCACTCTGGAAGAATACCTACCTATTAGCGATGATTCGTTCATTAACGAGTCGTTCATTTGTGCCGGCCCATTTTGATGAGTCGTGAGTGTACGACTCCTGATAAATCATACCACGGCTCAGTTGAACTGTGACACTTTTTTGAAAAACTTAGGAACCCCTTAAGAAAGATTGTTTATTTATCTCAGATATTTGATAGCATTTCTACGATGACGCATCTTTAAATAAGGTTCTTTGTTCTAATTTGTTTATATAAAATCATCGTATACGTTTCTAACAATATATTAGGCAATTAATATTTGGCGCCATGATGCATCTTAAAGCATTTGTTTTCAAGGCTTCACACATTCGTGTGTAGAGATAAGAATAATTATTGAATTAACACGTGTCTAGGCACTGTACAGTACATGAACGGTACCTGACAGTCTGGCCTGAACGTTTTGTATCTACTCCTATACGCTGGGAGCTGGAAGCCGGGAGCCGTAAGAATTGGGAGTCGTATGAAATGGGGTATGACCTCATGAATTATTCCATTGATTTCGAAATTACGGACCAAAAAATCTGTGCAATTTTCATTATGCCACTTGATGTTTTACTTATCTGTCTTTATCGTGCCCGTAGGTAGATAATAAGTTATTCACGTTATCAAACTCGATTCAAAGTTACACAGCTACGTGGTGGCTACAGTAAACAGTAATATCGTCGTGTATTCTTGTCTCAGTCGGGGATGGCACCATTTCATCCCCCTGAGATTCAAACCCCAACCCCTCGAGTTGTAAGTAAGATTGTAACAATCGATACTGCAACACGGGGCTGTTCCGCCAATCAGGGCTGGGGGCGTGTCCACCCCCTCCCCCTTACCAGCTGTCACGGATACACTGTTCCGAGGGGTGACTGTTTGGGGTGTCACAGGGGTGCCGGTTGGGGTGCCAGGGGGGGTGCCACGCAGACGCAATAACCGAGATTCCGTTCTCTCCTGACTTGGCTCATTTGATTATTTACTCAGGGAGGATTTACCAGTTATGTTTGAAGGGGGATTTACACCCACAGTGGAGAAGTGAATCAGTTTAATTTTTATTCGTTTTTTATTAAATTTTATATTCATCAACGGCCGTTCTCCATCTATATCTGCTATATTACAAGTATCAAAAGAAGACGCCTGCTAACCTTTTAATCATCTCCTTTTTTAATTAGTTTCACCCAACACACTTAACCAACATTATATATATAGCCTCTCAGAAGCTGGGCGTGCTATAAAAAGCCCACAGATACTTTAATAGTACACAACTGCTCATCCTATATAAATCGCAAGTGCGCCCCACCGTTAAATTCGGCAGTCACCTTTGGTCTGCGGCCTTAAAATCCTTGGCTCCGTGCAGAAATGGGCGGCCCGTTTTATAGATTCCTCTACCTTAACAAACGGATTGCAATCTTTAGAGCACAGTCAGGTGGGAATGCTGTTCTTGTTCTACCAGTATTTCAATGAAAGAAAGCCTGAGGAACTGGCGTCATTGATCTCTTCGGCACCGATGGACAAAATCACACCAAACGCTCGCCCAACGTTTGTACATGTTTGACTTTGGTCACATGAGAACAGGTAGTTTCTACGGCTTATTTTTGGGTTCAACTGCCCGGCTGTGGAATGATTAGTCAACATCTGTATTTCGTCCCTCTTACAGCATGGTTATCTTCAAGATCCATATTCACTCCTCCCTCTTCTCAAAAAGACCCTCCGCACAGAACACCAAAGATGACAGAGTGTGTGAAGTTAATTTTAAAAAAAATGTACCTGCACGCAACCTCCCAACTGCGCATAGATCGCTACTCGAACAACACAAACTAAAGATTGTGTGTATTTGTGTATATGTATATGCTTCCGACAGTGATGTCCTTGCGAAACGCCACTGAGAAACAGCCTCTTGTCTTGTATTCACCCACTTATATGTTATAATAATTCAAATCACAATGGTGACACAGGTGCAAAACACATCACTGTAGGTACATAAAATAGATAGGCTACACGAAATACAACAATAAAATATTTAATTAGTCTCACGAACAAATTCAGCAATAGCATCGTGTAAGTACCATTCCATTAGCAATAGAGGCGAATATATAAAACACACATCACATTCACCGATACTTGTACTCTAGACACATCGTGTTGTAACAAATAAAATAAAAAAAATAAGAAATTGAAGTAATTTTTTCAAAATTAAATTTGTATCACTAATGCTTATATCGTGTAGTATTGTATTATAGATTCCTATCTAGGTATTTATTTTTAATAACAATTTCGTTTGTCTTCTTTCTTTACTCTTCTTAACCCGCCGAGTGACGTTATCTCATTTCTGTAAATTATTCACCCGCCCGAGGAGTGGAATAACTTAAACAGCGTCAAAATAATATTAATTAAACCTTCCAACGAGATGCCCGGCCTGAAGTATTAATTTATAGATTATTCGTTCGTAAATTAATTTCATTGAGAAGTGAAATGGCTTCTGTGCGCGTACAAGTCGCCTAATGGTGTCTTCACTGTTCTATAGACTGCCACAGACATACAGTACCCAAGTTGGTCATTGTCGTAGATACATAAATGTCAACCTTAAATTTCATCGTGCTATTAGCACGCGTTTAGTAAGCTCCAATCATTTATAAATTGTAGATATATTATAGAAAACAAGAGAATGCGCTTGATGGTCGATGCTGTAACGTAAATACTGACCCCGAGTCTATGATTGGGATAATTGTCTACGGAAGAGATTGGTGAGAGGATGTCTATGGGAGACGGAAGACGGAAGGGAGCAACTCAACATGGCGGGCGATATAACCTGACTGGAGCGGTCGTGATCGACGTGTGTTTGTTGGGAGAGATTATGTTTTTGATTTTCTATTTTGTTTGACGTCGGAGGGCGTCTACAAAATTTGCCCCACGTTGGGCGCCAAAATGTAGCGTATAAATGATACGACGGCTAATGTTCTCTCATCTCAAGATTCGCCATTAATTTTACGACTGTCTAGGCAGAATCTCGCAGAACCGTCTTTCTTTGTTACCAACAGAACCGGGCTAGACCAAGCCGAACGTGATGGACGCACAACTCCCAAAGCTAACATATCTTTCAATTCAGCTTCTAATAGGCGTTGACGTGCTGGAGACAAAGGATAGGATCGTTGTTTTATCGGTTGACCCGTGGTCTCGATATGATGTTGTACTAGGTGCGTAAGTCCTAATCCGCATTTTTCAAAAGATATGTTTTCAAATTGTCTAATTATTTTTTGCAGCTTACGATTATCTCCGGATGTAAGAAAATTGGCTGCAGTAACTTTTCGAATCTCACCCACCGTATTCTTCAAATTACTGCTGTCCACCCTTGGGAACAATTGCGGAGCTAATTGGAATTGTTTCCAAAAGTCGACCCCTAAAATAATCGTAGCTGATAGAGAAGGAATTATGAAGAAAATAATTTTTTCCGTTGTTTCCCTATAAGTTACTGGTACCTCTATTGTGCCAATAATTTCCTGACGCTTACCATCAGCAGTTGTGACGAATGATTTACAACTAATTATTTTTAATCCTAAATTAACAAAATATTTGTAAGTGTTTCCACCAAAACAACTTACAGAAGCACCGCTGTCCAAAAGACATGAAAAAATTCTATTCGAAATAACAATATTAACATGAGGCCTTGTGTCATTTCTATTGTGTTCCAGGAATGTACCAGGATGTTAAGAATTTTGTTAATCGATGTAAGACATGCAAAGCACATAAAATCAATACATCTGCGCCAGCGGGCATCTCTTCAAATCCTAAGATTGTAACCAGACCCATGCAAATGCTTTCAATAGACTTAGTCGGTCCACTGCCACGTAGTTACTCTGGGTTTATGTATATATTGTCAATCGTAGATGTGTTCTCTAAATATACCTGGATTTTTCCGCTTAGAAATGCTACCACACAAAGTATTGTAAAAAATGTAGAACAGCACATTTTTCTTGTTCATGGCGTTCCACAAACATTTGTATGCGACAACGGTAAACAATTTATATCTAAAGAATTTAAACAGTTACTGTCTGATTATAATGTGCCTCCACCTTTTTACAACGCATTTTACACACCTCAAAACAATGTCGTCGAACGCTATAACCAAACAATAGGTACAGCACTGTCTATTTTGTCCGAGTCTGACCAGCGTAATTGGTCCAGATTTCTGCCACATATTCAGTCAGCCCTAAATAATTCGGTAAATTTTGCAACAGGTTATACGCCTTTCTTCTTGATGCACGGTCGTGAACAGGTCATTAATGGTAATTTTCACAAAAATTATGTCTCGACAGGCGTATCGGACTCAAGTCTAGAAGAATCGAGAGAAAACTTTGCTAAGAAATTAGAGGACTTGGCTCCTATATATGAAAAAGTTTCAGAGGCTCTGTTACAGGCTTATAGAAAGAATGCAAAGCATTATAATTTACGTCGCAAATCGGTAAATTATGAGGTGGGAGATATTGTGTGGCGGAAAAATTTTGTCCAGTCCAGTGGACCCAATTTCTTTTCGCATAAATTAGCTCCGAGGTTTGTACAAAATGTTGTTAAAACCAAAGTCTCTAACTTAGTTTATACCCTTGCGGATATGCAAGGCAAAGTAGTAGGTAATTTTCATGTTAAGGATATAGTTCGTTTAGATTAAGTATTAGGTTAATTTTCTTGTAAGAAGCCAGTGTGGTAGCATGTGGGACTACCAACCCTTCATGTCGCTTCACTTGTTTCTTTAAAGGTGTTATTGTGGTCACATGTACTGGAGTTTGGTACCTTCAATACAGGTGCTCAGAATAAACACAAATTCTAATTTATTGATGATATTTTTTTTTTGACACTTATCCTCATTAGACTAGAATAGAAACATATTATTTGTTTCTCTGATCTTTTAGATCAGTGGCGCCCTAACAAAATAAACAAAAAAAAAAAAACGGGGATTGATTTTTTTTGTTGTTTTTTATAATAATTTTGATTATTTTTTTTACATAGGTACATACCAATAGTGTACCTCGAAAATTAAACTTAAGAATTTTCATGATATATACATATATATCGGATATTATTGTTGTCGCTACGGTATATCGGTTAATTACATCTAATAATTCCGAATACTCTAAATGAAAGTTAAATCGGTTACCGGTCTGATGGTGTGTTACCTGACAATATGTATATATTTATAGTAGGTATTCTTTGTATTTAATTTGTTTAGCCGTAGGTAAAATTATGCTTTTGGAGTGCACCGGAGTAAAAGTTAAATTAGAATTTTTGGAGATTACTACGACACACTCGAAAAGGATAGTTAATATATTCTGTCTGGGAGATTTTGAGCTACTTTCTTTCACACAGATAATAAAATAGTTTTAATTGTTAATTAGTAACTATAATGTTTAATGTATATTCTAAGTTTATAATTATGTCTAAAGTAAGTTGGTATCTCTTTCCTTAAAGAATATAGTATAGACATTTAGAAAGTATGATTTTTTTTGTAATAATATTAGTATTAAGTATCAAGTGTAGTACTGATAATGCATGCACACAACAAACAAATATTTACCAATTTGGAGTAAACATCTTCTGCCTCCTTGAACAGGAGAAGATGATTAGTAGATAGTTTAGATCTAGTAATACCACTGTTTATAATATGTTGATAAGTATTTTTTAAGTTGATTTGTCCAATAGGTTTAGTAAATATGTACTATTTTTACACTGCTAACACCAGCGTAAATTTATCAAGTATTTTTGTGTAACCAGTGTCGATTTTTGATTAAAAAAAAAATCGAGCACCAATTTGAAAAGATAGGAAGATGTAAAATTTCGAGAGAAATTGTACTTTGCAAGTTTATATATATAGATATTGACAAATGTACTTGTTTGAAACCACACGAATAGATAGGTATTGTAACATGTAAACCCTCATCTTTATACTATTTAGCAATGGCTAAATGACAACCAAATAGTTCTATAACTATACGACGAGGAAAATTTTTGGAGGTGAATACGCAAACTATCCAATGGATATTGGTATACTGTGTCTAATTCTTTAGATACATATATAAAAAAAAAAAAAAAAAAAAAAACCCTGTTGAAACTGCATGGTAATTGTAATTTTTTTTGTTAAGAGGAAGAGAGGATTAGTTAAGTAGGGTATTATTAATAATAAAAATAATTTTTTGAAAATTTTGAAGTGGGAGCTTGAGTTCTCCAAACCTCACAAGTGTTAACCTAGAGAAATTGACTCTCATAAAGTGAGGAAGTGTTTGGTTCATGTAACTTGTTTATTTTTATTTATTTTATAAGTTGCTTGAGGATTATAAGTATGAAGTGTTTCCTTGCTTTTCGGTTATGCTTAACCACCAATGTATCACAACTTGATTTTTTTTGTGTATTGTCATACTAAGATATACCATTTTGTTTGTCAATTTTGATTTTTGTTTTATATTGGTTGTTACTTGTTTTCTTTGTTTTCAGTTTTTTCTGTAATTGAAAAGAGTAGAGAGGAAGGTTAGGTCAAATTTTACTTCACTTCGCGGCATAAAATTTTTACGGGGAAGCGGGGAATTGTAACGTAAATACTGACCCCGAGTCTATGATTGGGATAATTGTCTACGGAAGAGATTGGTGAGAGGATGTCTATGGGAGACGGCAGACGGAAGGGAGCAACTCAACATGGCGGGCGACATAACCTGACTGGAGCGGTCGTGATCGACGTGTGTTTGTTGGGAGAGATTATGTTTTTGATTTTCTATTTTGTTTGACGTCGGAGGGCGTCTACAAAATTTGCCCGAAGTGGGTGTGTTTTTGTTTTATTGATTGATCGATGGCCGGATTGTGAGGCGATGAAGCCAAACCGCGCGTGCCTGCTGCTTTGGTGAAAATCTCGGAAGAAGTGATGAGCGGACCAAAAAGGACATAAGGTAGCATCTGCATATTCCATTGTCTGGACCCCACGGAAGAGGCCATGGCGGATGGCGCTTCAGAAGAGTCGTCCTAGACTTCTTTTTGGAGATTACTACGATCGGTGAGCATCTGGACCTGGAGAGGCCTTCCATGATGCTGAGGAGAGGAGTCGGACCATGAGAGCCATCAATTATTGTTTGAACCTTTTCGTGTTGGGATCAATCCTTCTCTTTACTCTTTTCTTTGCTAAACCATGATAGACGTGGTTATAGAATCATTAAATTTATGTTCTTTCCTTTTACAAGGGTTTTATTTACTGTATCAATCAATACATCCCACTTCCCTGTGCTTCACCATCATTCTCACCCACGAATCTTGAGATGAGAGAACATTAGCCGTCGTATCATTTTTACGCTACAATTTGGTTCACATGATTCTACCATTCACATTCGCATCATATGTCGTCCTTACACTCCTTTCTTCGTTCATCCGCTCAACATGGCCAAAACATCTAAGCGTCCCTTTCTTAATCTTAGACATTACTCTTATCAGTCTTGCATTATTTACGAATATTAATTTTTTCACTAGGTCATACATGGTTTTACCACATATACGCATCAGGGATCTCATTTCTACAGTAATCAGTTTACTTTCAACCTTCCTCTGCCAGTTTAGTGGCTTACTGCCATACATCAGGATTAGTATCACTACTTCATTGTGGACTGCTAGCTTCGCTTCTTCGGACATTTTTTTGTTAGCGCCAACCGCGTTCAGTCCTCTGTTAATGAAGTTTTCTGCATTCACCATTCTTTCAACATCAGTTGCTCCATCTCTCTTAAACATACTTCCCAAATATACAACTTATCGACCTGCTCCAAGTATTCATCATCCACAACTATATTGCACACTGTTTTCGTACTCTCTCTTTCAAACATCATGGCTTTAGACATACTTACATTCATCATTAGCTCATTCTTCATACATACTTCGTTCATCCTAGATAAGAGGGACTGTACATCTTCCATTCTGGTGCAATCAGCACCGCATATACAACAGGCTACTATCTTTCAGATTACTCATTTTCGCACCCAAGTCCAACTCTTTCAATTCTTGCATACAATTATCTATGTATAGATTGAATAACCACAGTGATATTACGCAGCCTTGCTTAACACCTTTTGTGATGTCAAACCACCCCGTAAATCACCGAATGTGAAAATCTGATCCATGCACCCCCTTCCACTCATGAAAGCGCCTTGCACATCCTATATTTTATTCTTTGTTTCGATTCGTAGCGTTTCAATCAATATCCTACGATATAGCTTGCAAACTGATGTTAGCAGGCTAATAGCCCTGTGATTTCCACATTTCATCCCTTTATCTTTGTATATAGTCATAATCACAGCTCTTCTCCAATTTAATTGCGTGAACCCTCCTCTAAACACTGTTTAAAAAGTTTTCACATCCGTGAGAAAATTATTCGGTTGTCTCCCATAAAGTATTTATCAGCAATATTATTGAAACCGTATCATTCTTCATTCTATACTTCATATTTAGTCGATCTTTTTGTTTCATCCTTTCTGATTTTGGTAATATTCACTCTATCATCATTCATACTTGATTCGCCCCTGGAATCACTGTCACTGTGGTTGCTTTCGAAGACCCCCACAAAATATTTCATCCATCTCTATTTTATTTCTTCTTTGTTTATTTCGTCAACATTTTTTCATCTTTCTATTTTATCATTTTCAAAATTTCTAAACTCTAATATCTAAATCTCTTCAAGTATTAAACAAATTGAAAAATATTTACAAACAGCAGCGCGTCATGCAACAAATCGGAGGTGTTTTTGTTGAAATGGTGGAAAAAAAGAATACAGGGAAAGGTGGGAAACGATTCATGATAATTTGGCATCGCTAAGATCAATAATGTCAGAATTAGATAAATTGCAGCCGTGCTGGAGACATTGATAAACATACTCGACTCCATTCATAGATCGTTTCGTACATTTTCTGTTATTCTAACAAAATAATTTGATTCACTTGATCCTGCCAGAACTTCCTGATTTCTTCTTTCATCCTCATGTGCGTCATATATTCTTTTGACACTGCTTTCTCTATCCTTGCTGCATCTCAAAACGATATAAGCGTCCTTACTTAATCTTGTATACGAAGCTTTCATCAGACTTGCACTTTGCCACATATCATTTTACCATGCATAGTCTTATATATTAATTAAATTCTATTGCAAATAGTCTACTTTCACCTTTCCACTTCCAGTTTTATGCCAGCCATACATCAGGGTTGGTATCAGAACCCCATTCACTACTAGCCTCAATAGCATAATAAGTTTTTTTTTTAATATTATACGGATCGTGTCATTATATGGTGGTATCTCACAAACTTTACACTTAGACCTATAACTCATACCTTACAGCTAAAATTTATTACTAATGGCTTACAAGTAAGATTTATAACTAGTGACTTACAACTAAGACTTATAGCTAGGGATTAAATACTGAGACTTAAAATTAGTGACTTACCTCTATGGCTTTATAGCTAGTGAGTTAGAATTTAGACTTAAGTAGGTATCACTATAATATAAACCTAATACATAGGATCCAGTCTGTCTTCAATGCTGCGGCGAGAATTATATATAGTGAGCCTAAATATTGTCACATAACTCCACTTCTAAGGGATCGCCTTCATTGGCTTCGATGCCCTGAAAGAATAGAATTCAAAATTTGCTTAACAACCTTCAAAGCACTCCACGGAAAGGCTAACTAACTAACTAACCATCACGCCGTTTCCCCGCATGGGTAGGCAGAGAGGACGGACCGCCATACAACTCGATCTTGGCATACACTTCTTGCTTCATTCACATTCATACAACGCCTCATACATTCTCTTCTGTTATTCCGACTTCTGACATGGCCCGACTCGAGTATTTGATTCACTTGATCGTGCCATGTCTTCCTCGGGCGTCCCCGGTTTCTTCTTCCATTCACATGTATATATATTATAATAACAGATATACTATGTAGTATATCCGTTATTTTACAATTATATTAGGTTAGGTTAGTTAGTGTAAAGCGCACTTGAGGTGAACCTTCACAAAACTGCGCTATAGAAATTAACTCTTATTATTATTATTATTATTATGACCAAGTGAATAATTTATACACAATACTACAACATGACTTACAGCTATGACTTAAACTAGAAAATTGCAATCTTTATAAAATTATAAATACCTATAATTATTACTTATTATAATTAAGAAGAAAGCGTGGTTATGTCTGATAGCGACTGGCGGTGCTTCTGGCGAAGAGAGGGATAGATCGAAAGAAGTTTACAAGGGATGCAAGAAAAGAGTACATGATGGAGTGAAAGAACGAAAGAAACGCCTGGAAGAGGAAGAGGGGATCAAAATGACAAACCACTTCAAAGAAAACATTAAACTGTTTTGAAAGGAGGTCAAAAGATCCCGGAATGTTCCAGAAAGCGGATGTGCGAAAGTGATAAAATCGAAAGATGGAAAAATGTTGACGAATGAGAAAGAAATAAAAGAGAGATGGATGAAATACTTTGAAGAGGTCTTCGAAAGCAATCCGAGTGATAGAGATTTCAGTGGCGAGTCAGGTATGAATGACGATGGGGTGAATGTTCACAAAATTAGCATGGATGAAATTAAAAGATCAATTAGATGTATGGAGAATGGTAAGGCTGTTGGTTTCGACAATATTGCTGCTGAATACTTTAAAGGAAATAGCAGTATAATTCTCACATGGTTATGCAAACTTTTTAACCAGTGTCTAGAGGAGGGTTACACCCCATTAGATTGGAGAAGGGCTGTGATCATGCCTCTATACAAAGTTAAAGGGTCACGCATGGAATGTGGAAATCAAAGGGCTATTAGCCTGCTAAGTTCAGTTGGAAAGCTGTATGGTAGGATATTGATTGAAAGGGTACAAATGAAAACAAAGAATAAAATATGGGATGTTCAACGTGCATTTATGAGTGGAAGGGGGTACTCGGATCAGATTTTCTCGTTTCGTATGCCCACAGAGAAGTTTTTGGCAAAAAAACAGAAATTTTTTTGTGCTTTTGTTGACAGAAAAAAAAATGGAAGGTGTTGTCCACACAGATGTTGATGATGCGGTACTGATTGCTAACAGTGTGGAAGAACTACAGTCCCTCCTATCTAGGATGAACGAAGTATGTATGAAGAATGAGCTAATGATGAATGTAAGTAAGTCCAAAGTCATGGTGTTTGAAA
Organism: Halesus radiatus; assembly: GCA_022606495.2. NCBI lineage: Eukaryota > Metazoa > Arthropoda > Insecta > Trichoptera > Limnephilidae > Halesus > Halesus radiatus. The sequence goes on from JAHDVE020002831.1 coordinate 17,080, forward strand.
GAGAAAGTACGAAACCAGTGTGCAATATAGTTGTTAATGATAAATACTTGGAGCAGGTCGATGAGTTTATATATTTGGGAAATATGTTTACGAGAGATGGAAAGACTGATAGGGATATTAAAAGAAGGGTGTATGCAGGAAACTCCATTAACGGAGGACTAAACGCGGTTGATGCAAACAAAAAGTTGTCCAAAGAAGCGAAGCTAGCAGTCCACAATGGAGTGCTGATACCAACCCTGAATTATGGCAGTGAGACATGGAACTGGCAGAGGAAGGATGAAAGTAGACTGAATGCTGTAGAAATGAGATCTCTGAGACGAATGTGCGATAAAACCATGTATGATCGTGTGAAAAATGTTGAGATTCGTAAAGAATGCAAGGCTGATGTAAGCGTATTGAGCAATATCAAGAAAGGGACGCTTAGATGGTTTGGGCATGTTGAGCGAATGAACGAAGAGAGGAGTGTAGGGAGAATATGTGACGCGAATGTGATTGGAAGAAGAAGCCGGGATGTCCGAGGAAGACATGGCATGATCAAGTGAATCAAATACTTGAGTCGGGCTATGTCAGAAGTCGGAATAATAGAAGAGGATGTATGAGACGCTGTATGAAAGTGAATGAAGCAAGAAGTGTATGCCAAGATCGAGTTGTTTAGCGGTCCGTCCTCTCTGCCTACCCCTGCGGGGACGGCGTGATGGTTAGTTAGTTAGTTAGATACCTATAATTTCTTCAAAAGATTGGTATTCACCCTGTGGCGTCATTATTAATAAATTAATTAAAAATTACTTTTTTATTCTATATATTCCTTACGAGGAAAGCATCGCTTTCGAAATATGTTGAAATGTATATATGAATAAAGTGGTGAATACAAAAGAAGTTTTTAATTAATTTATTATAAATACCTGTTATCTGTTATGATTATCGCTCGTGCTGTCAGTGGTAAAGCATACAAAAGTAGAAGTGTAATAAATGTTATTTTATTGAAGAAGTAATCTGAAAGAAGGTAGGTATATACGAGTATATCAGCAATTCCCTTGGACTGAGTACTCGAAAACACCACTAAGCCAATGTGGTCGTTATTCTAGATACGATAATTTAAAACGATGAGTTTTCTCTGAATTCAGTAAGCTGTCGATGTGCAGGGAGTTTGTTCCAAGCTGTTGGGCCTGCTACTGCAAAATCTCGGTCTCCGAAATTGGTATTGGGATTGCGTTTAGGAGATGAGAGTGTTCCTATGGCCGTTGAAGATGCTGATCGAAGAGATAATTTCCTAGTATTGACATCGTTTGGAATGCACATTTGCGACAAGTAGGGTAGTGCCATGTCAGTATTAGAGGAAAAATCCGCATTTTTTGGATTGCTTACGTTCTATTATTTTGTTTGTTTACGTAGTGGCCCTTTTCAGACTCAACGCGCATCGAAATGATTCTATTATGCGTATAGATAGGTATATTATTTGTATATATAATGTATGGTCAAAACATCGAAGCGGCCACATTTTGAAAACGAACAAAAACAGCCCAAATGCGGAACCCACGTTTGGCAAACATGCCGAGGAGATTGGATCGATTTATAATCTGGACCAGTCTGCGGAGAAACCGGTTTGCGCTCGCCTCCCGGTTTAGGCTCTCTGGACCCAAACCAGATCCTTGAGGAACTCCGAACGGAACGGGTACCTTGTATAGGCCCTGAATTCTATTTCATTTTATCAAAATTACAGAGTTACGACTGCAACAGAATTCAGAGCGATAGCCAAAACGAATCTGTTCACGAAGTAATAAACTCTGTTGAGAACCTTCTTTTAGACTTTTAGAGCTATTCTACCCGTACATAACACATTCATATACATTTATTGTACTTTCATGCACGCATTCATCTTTTATTGCTTTTTAAGTTAATCCTTTTAATACTTAAAGCCCGAACCTGTTCACAGTCAGTATTTGACTAACTTGATCGTGCCATGTCCATGGAGATAACTGCGAACTACTAGTATAACTCTTAACTGATAATTGTTTAATAATAACAATAATTGGATGATTTTTATAGCGCCGTTTTTGTGAAAAATCACCTCAAGGGTGTTCTAATTATGTACAAACATGTAGTGAAAAACATACTTACGTGGCAGGTCCCTTCAGACGAACACAGTTACATTAGATAATTTAAACTTAGAGATGATATGATTTTTACAGTTGCTATTTTATCCTCCTTTTCTATTGATGTTACATTTATTAGAAGATTGGTGGCACAAGAACAGTTGGTATTTATTTGAAATATTTATATTTTTTTAAGACTGGAGAATATTTATAAAATGACCTTAAAAAATTATAAAGTTTTCAATAGATATTTACATTTTTTACACATTTAGTTATTTACAGTGTTGCTGGCTGTGGGCGTATTTGCGATTTTTTTACTTATTCTATAAATGACTTTGGGAAAGCACTAACCGGGTATAGTTTTACTCGGAGACAGATATGAGAGAAAGGTTTGCGTAATGAAACCATGTAATAATTGAACAAGCATAAATTTTACTCGAAAATAGTAAAAATGATGCCTACAATAATTTGACCACGATAAGGAAATGAATTAGGTTTAATGCCTGCTTTAGGTACAGGACTGCGTCGTATTGATAATGTTGTGGTCGAAACCACTAGTACATTATTATCATAAAATTCCATTACTTAGTTTATACAATGGCAGCGACTGGTTTATAAACAGATTGTTCTCGATTTCCAACAATTGCTTTTATGTTATACAACAAATTCCGCGTAAATAATAACCTCTCTTTCAAACACCACGATTTGCGACATACATTTAATAGTAAGTAGTAACATTTTATACATAATTTATTCTAAAATGTAAATATATTAGTTGTAAGCCTCTATCACTAGTTTTAAGTCACTAGCTACATGTCTAAGTTGTAAGTCGCTATCTATATAAGTCTTAGATGTAAGTCACTAATTATAAGTCTGAAATAGGTATTTTATAAGTTATAAATCTTAGCTGTAGACCATTAGTAATGAATCTAATATGTAAATTATTAGATATAAGTCTAAGTAATAAGGTATGAATTAAATAAATTATGTTGTAAACCGCCCTTGAGGTGATTTTCTCACGAAAACGGTGCTAAAGAAATAATCCATTTATTATTATTATTATTTATCATTAGCTCATTCTTCATACATACTTAGTTCATCCTAGATAAGAGAGACTGTAGATCTTCCACACTGTTAGCAATCAGCACCGCATCATCAGCACACAATAGGCAACAATAAGTTGTTCCAATAAATTTAATATTTTTAAACTAGTTAAAAATAATTTTCTTTTCAATATGCGACAGTGAACAGCGATGCACATCTTCTGAAAACGGAAAATTTTGAAACTTTTAAAGTGTAAATACATACGAGTACGAGAATATTCCACTTGTACGAGTATTGTTGAGAAATCTCCCAAAGTTCGGCGATTATCAAGTCACGGTCGACACTTCCACCGCCGGGCCAGGCCGGCCAGGGACGGGTACCGGATGGCTAAAATTAAACTGCACTCATGTTTGTCATAAGCAACCATGCATGCATTTGTTCATCACCACAATTTCAAGATATTTCTGATCAAAGTGAATTTGGTAAAGAACTTGTAGTGGCATTTATTCAGTTAGCCATAATCCACGGGAGATGACAATACAACGGATATTTTCAAATATTCAATGCACGATAAATTCATACCCGAACTTGAAAAACTACACACAGACCACCTTCAATCATAGAGCAGTGTACGCCACTGTCCTAACCTTATTCCAATCCCTACCCAGTAGTTATCCTCTTATTTTGCAAAATTTCATTAAGCTCGAAATAATACAATGAATTTGCACACAAAATAAACAAGCAGAGACTGGGACACTCTTCTTTATATATTATACACTATCTAAAGTACCCGACGATCGGGTTTTAAATGGTTTGGAAGAAAGTTTTGAGTTTTTTATGTGTTACCTCTACCCCTACTTAGTAATTTTCCTCTTACTTTGAACATCAATTGTACAAAATTTCATCAAGATATATTAAAATTCTGCTTTAAGAGATGGGAAAGGGAGATGAGGGTGGTTTTTCGATACTTCGTGTAGACAGTGACCTTCCTCGTATTTTGAAGGTCAAGTGTGCAAAATTTCATGAAGCTCGGAATAAAACTGTTGTTTTGTATTTAAAACACACACCGCCCGGCCGGGACATTCTTTTTTACGTAATAGAAGAAGAGGATATATAAGGGATAACATTTCTTTGTAATACCACAATTCAACATTTATTATTTGATCGACGGTTGATGTGAAATAATACTGGCGTACGAATGGATACAAAAATTGTGGTGTGTGGCCAAAAACCACGAAGCATCGTGTATTCCCAAAGCGTTAACGTCAATCTGACAGCGCGCTTGCCAAAAATCTCCTACATTTGTGTATGGACAAACGCCAACTTCCTAGCCATACTCATTAAAACTTGGGAAATCTCCCATATGAACAATAACGAAAAAAATCCACCACTCAAAACTCAAATAATATCCATTAATAAAATTATTAATTGTTTTTGTGTTTAATTTGAAGAAATCCGTTTATTTTTTTATAAATTTAATAATGTTTTATCAAGGGGACGTTCACATGAAACTCGACCAAAAAATCCATTTTTAAAATATTTTTTTCGATAGCTTATGATGTGCAGAATATGTTCCCAAAGCGGTTTGGCCGTTAACGATTGCATAAAAAATGTTATCGCATAAGAAAAGAACCTATCTTTTTTTCACGAAAATTGAGTTTGGGCAGTAATGGGTATCTCACATTAATCTTTTTCAAATGCAAGCTTGTATTATTAATACTGTGGTAAGAATAGTTACTTCAAGCACCACCGAGTGTCGCTAGATGCGCTATAGCGTTGAAATAACGGAAAGCATGCATCTCTTTACACTAATATGTGCGGGTCTAGCGTGCAGCGTTATTCAAATTAGTCTTAACCAAATTTTAAAACGCGTTTTCTGAAAAATCATGTTTTTCAAACTGATCTCCGCGATATCTCAAGAAGTACTCGATGGATTGACTTGATTTGTTTATTTATTTAAAAGTAGATGAAATTTATTGGATCACTAACCTAAATTTGGATGATATCAGTCGTCTTTTTTTTATTTTCAGAGCACTTTAAAGGGCGAAAAATGTGAAAAAACGGTACTAAAAATTCACATGTCCGCCGTTTTTGTAATTTTCGACTTTTTATTAATATTATAGGTTTAAGCTAAAATAAATATAATATAATTTATAATTTTTTTTTGGTTTTATCATCTCTGATGACACAAACGTGCTGTGCGATGGAGACCGTTTGGGTACCTTTTTTTTCAACGTGACGTTCGACGACGTATTAACACTTCCCATGACACCTTTATCCACCAAAAAAATATATTTTTCCATACTTTAAGAGTCGATAAATAACTACCAAAAATCTCAAGTTGTTCATTTACTTCCTTCTATGAAAAAAAATCAGAAAATCAGCGTGTTTTTTGACCTCTAGATGAGAACCCCCTCTTAAGTTCTGGAAGCATTTTAGTTTTTTTTATTATGGTGACAGCTTTTTCAGAGTTTAAGGCCATTTTCAAACTGTAATTATTCCACATTACAATGACTTACTTATGTGATTTTAAATACTCCTACCCATTTCTAATTTGGACAGTTATTTAATCCCCACTTCTCAGTGTGAATACTTTCTCACACGACCCAAACAATATAACACATTTCAATAAGTCAATAGCATTCACGTTATTATAAATCAATTAAGAAAACATTATCATTTAATTCTGAGAAAACACAATGTAAGTACCTCAGAGAATAAAGAATTTTTAATTATTTTCTAATCGGTAATAAATCATTTTAAACACCGTCCAAATAAAATGGAAATAATAAAATCATAGTCGTCGTAATGTGGATTATCCATAGTTTGAAAATGTCCTTGAACGCCGAAACAGCTGTCACAGTAATAAAAACTAGAATACTTGCAGAACTTAATAATAACATTATTCAATTTGATTTACATTAAATTTCTAAAATAATTAATAATAAAGTCTTTAGCAAACTCGCCGCAAGTATGTACCAACTCAAAATAGATTTATAGAATTCAATATATTTTTAAAATTGTGGCCTTGGAGTGATATTTCACAAAAATAACTTTATATTTACCATATAAAAGTCACCGGGAAATATACCCTCTCCTAAACTAGTTGTAGCATGGAAATTAATATTAATATAAGTGGAATAAAACAGTAACTTTGGATATTAATTTATAATTTGCATAATACATTATATATTATAATATTAGACATACTGATCCCCAGATTCCTACTCACCCCTCATACCCTTTTCACTCCCAGAACTTCCTCTACTTCCTTTGATTAAAAAACCCTACCTTCCAGACATTATCCCCAAACATGACATAGGCCCTATGAAGCTTAGGCTAATCGAAACCAGTAGGTAGTAAAAATTAAAATAAATTCCCCGGTTTTAAACAAAGTTATTTTTTTTATTTCATTCAAACAACAAAATTATTGTTTTCTACGACAGTATTAATATAGTATTTATTTGGTGATCCTCCGTTTTCTGTCCATCCTGTATTTGTTGTACATATTTAATAATTCTTCTCTACATGTGGTGTCAGTGTGTATTTTTCTTTATTACGCCGTAAATATCGTCCACAGTGATATGGCAGCATGTATAAACTGAAGCTCTTGTATCTCGCAGCTTCGAAATCCCAACAAAAACAGCCTTCTACCTCTCCCTCCGCGTATTTCTCCGATGGACATTTCCTAATATCAATAAGAATTAAATTTATGGCCACCTTGAACCAAACAAAACCCCTGCAATATAATACCTAGTCATTTTATTGATGCATTTTATTTTATGTTGTGTCGGAATTTTCAACTCGTTGTTGATGTCGACTTTAATTCGTTTTATTCATAAAATATTCGACTTAAAAATTAACGCATTTTACGAGCGCAATGTTGGTGACAACCAACCCATACAATGTAAAAACAAATCATTTATCTAAAAAATATCAATACATAATTGTGGAAGATTTTAAAACATGGCAACTGAAGAGAAAGGCAAACACTGCAGACAAAGAACTAGATTCCTTCACGAGATATACTCGTATATCCGTAAAATACATAAACCTCGAAAAAACTGCAACTGCTGATTTTAGTAAATAATGAAACATAAAAACAATTACAAATAACTAAAACAAAACACTTCGTTTTACACCACTAATTTATTTTTAAATTAACACAAACCGGTTTCGGTCATCACATTGATATTATCTGATGTTGTATTGGAATCCCATTGATAAATTAGTTTCCAAAAAATGTTGTGCTCTTTTCTAGGCAGATTTGAATTATTTAGGTTTTTGTATGGATATGGATTGATCTTCTACTTTGAGTACTTAATATTCCACCCATGGTAAAGCACAGGTGATTGATTTCGATGACTTCTTTCCCGTTTACCTACATTGAGGTATAAAATTGGGTTTGCGTTCCTTTGCTTAATTAGTAATTAGGAAGGAGGTGAGGCGGCTGTCGTTGTCGCCCGAATCCTTCAGATCGAATGGAGTCGCATCACGGCTGGCCGTGGCCCGGAGTATTTGTATTACCAGCGTGCCAACTTCAGGTGCTCCTTGAGTTTATTTAACAAGACCAACCCGACAAACCGATTTTTTTATTCGCCCGCATGCAGGACCAATCTTAAAATAAATTCCCCGTATTTGTGCGCAATATAACGCACAATTTCACAATATCGACATTCTTCACAATACCCTTTCAAAATATCGAACCGAAATACGACCAGAAATTGATGCACGGGTATAAAATGTATCGAGAGCATCTCCTGTCCCGTCCTATCTTCCTCTTCCTCTTCCTCTCCCCCCTCCTTCTTATTTTGTTATTTCTTTATCTTGTTAGCTTCATAAATAAAACATCTGTATTTAACCACTGTTAGCACAAGAAAATTTGTTGGCTTACCTTTTGTTAAATTTCCTTTGTATATATATTTGTATTAAAAGCTGTTTGTTTTTTAGAAGTAAATAAATAAACATTAAAAAAGTGAATTTATACGAATATTGACAATGGTAGAACAGATGAAAGGTTGCACCAATGCTTTTTTCTATCTTTTCGAGAACGACATATCCATTGTCCATTGTCCAATCATGTAGGCATTTTACAATTAGTATTGGAAATCCATACCTGGCGAGCGCTTGTAATCGACTGAAGCCCGTGTTATCTCTATTATGCCAATTGACCGCATGTTGACCATGTTTCGAACGCTGATGTTTACTCTATTCGTATACTTCAATGTTTACCTACCCTTCAGAAACCTGTCCTTGCCCTTGATACTTGCTTTATATTTATCGAGAAACATCGAACCTCCTGCTTTGTTGTGGTTTGACCGCTATTTGTGATTTTTATTAAACCGCCATCACACAAGTCCCCGAGGGGTTTTGAACTTTACGATGATTATTTGAAATTGAACGGTCACGCTTCTCGGGTCTCTAAAAGACCCGGCCTTACTACGCTAAACTCTGCTACAAATAATGAAGCATTACGATAGTAATTGACTGATAGGTGCCGTTTATGTGAAGCATCACCTCACGAACACTTTCAGAAATGACGTTTCGGGGTGGTTGTGTGCATTGGGATATTTTTGTTGGGTGTTTGTTAAAGTAAAGATTGCAACAAAAATAGGGCATGTTTTATATTTTGGACGTTTGGGTTTATGAAGCATATTTTATTTATACTCAAATTTAAAAAAAAAAACAAAAAACATTAGCCACTCATCTCACTAGGACAGTCCTGTGTTGAGATGAGCGACTTTACATAACATTAGCCACTCATCTCACTAGGACAGTCCTGTGTTGAGATGAGCGACTTTACATAACATTAACCACTCACCTCACTAGGACAGTCCTGTGTTGAGATGAGCGCCAACACAATTTTACTGAAACGATATATAATTTAAAAAAAAAATAAAAAAAATAACGCCAAAGTTATTCAGACTATAAACGTCTATAAAATCTACAGTAAATCTTTAAGTTGAGCCGTACATTTATAGATTACAACAATAATAATTTCATTGTAACCCAAATAACTATCATGAAATATCTGTGCTCCAATTAGCCACAATCATAGGGTGACCATATTTGAAATGGATTTAGCCGTGTTTGATGACTAGATCTGAATACCCCGGTACTTCCCAACTTTCCTCTTCCACATCTGGTTCCATTCCACCCTCATAAGATATCCCATTTGGAGATGTTATAGCCCTACTGGCTGCGGACAGATGGAAATCTTTTGCGGTATTCAAAATAAAAATAAATAGGCAGCAGAAGAAGAAGAAGAACGGTCATATACCCTCAGTATCGTCTTGTTTCTAGATTAATATTCAATAATAATAAGTCCATTTCTATAGCGCAATTTTGTGAAGGTTAACCTCAAGTGCGCTTTACTAAACATCAACTGACCTAACCTAATATATCTACCAAAAGCGTGCATTACTCTATGACTAAAGGCAGGCTGTGTGTAGTATGTAAAGTTCAGTGTACCGAATATTTGAAAATGGCCATTTTATTATCTGTATAGATGAGGGTGCAAGTTCCTTGTCAAATTTAAGGGAAAAATAACGTTTATAAGAGTAACAAATTACACAAATTTATTACTTATTACTCGTACACAAATTGATCGCATTTTTAAAATTTGTTAATAAGATTTTCTTAGAATTTATTTTTCTTGGGGTAGGCACAGCTTTTCAGCCCTTATGGACTGCACGCACTGATATCTACATAAATGCAAATCGAAACTAGCTAACCAACACTCCGTTTCCCGCAGGTTTAGGCAGAGAGAACGGGCTGCCAAACAACTCGATCTTGACATACACTTCTTGCTTATTAGATTCTCTTGTGTTATTCCGACTTCTGACATGGCCCGACTCAAGTATTATTTTTTATTTTTTTATATTGATATATATATATATATATATATATTTTTTTTTTTTTATTTATTTATTTTTTTTTATTTATTGATTCATTTTTTGAAACATGCATTCACACAAATAAGGTACAATGATTATAAACATTTTGTGTGCTTTTTTTTAACATTAAATTATAAATACATCTGAACAACCTATGAGTAATGTATATAAAACAAAAAATCCCACATAGGAAAGGCCAGTGCGTGGGTGGGTTTGATTCACTTGATAGTGCCATGTCTTCCTCGGGCGTCCCCAGCTTCTTCTTCCATTCACATATATTCTCCTTACATTCGTCCATTTGTTCTACGTGCCCAAATAATATAAGATATTTGTAAAAAGCATTAACTTTGTGGCTCGCCATAATTTACAATAAAAAACACATAAATTGGTTGTAGACCACTTTTATTTTATTAACACTCTACCGGTTTCGGAAGCACCCTTCCTTCATCAGGAAAATATTATAACTAACTTATGATATAATAATAATAATAATAACAAAGCATTTATATAGCGCAGTTTTGTGTTGTTTCACTTCAAGTGCGCTTTACTATAAATAAACTTTAAAATGATTAAATAACTCCATTCAGTGGTATCCTACAGTGCTACTTTTACATTCTATTCTATTATATTCATTCTTAACATATTACATACATTCCTGCTAATTCTTAATACTACTCCTACAGTACTCCTTAGGTGCATATTCATAAAAAAAATACAAAATATTATACAGTATACATATGGCTATACAAAAATAACACATTCACAATATTACTACAAAAATCGTAACATTTTAAGACAGGAGTCGGGTTATGTTCAGCAATAACGTACTTCACATAAAAAATTAAAATATATATATATACGGAGGAAACCGAAACCAAACAACTACCAGAGGCTCGAGGAAATGACTTTTAATAATAAATTGAAGAGAAATTAAAATTTATAGACAGTAGGACTTTTTAAATAAGTTTGTTTTTAAAGCCCGTTTAAATTGAGTCAATTTCTGGATATTAGTAAGAGCTGGGGGAAGTTTATTCCAAATGAGAGGGCCATTTACACGAAAAGAGCGATCATAGTAGACGGCTCGATTTGACCTTGAAAGTTCAATTAGACGATTAGTAGCATCTAGATCTGCTGACCTCAGAGTAAGCTGTCTAAGTCCTGTCGGATGCATAGTTCAGATATATAGGCTGGCGCCATTCCCTGCAATGCTTTGAAGGTCAGTAAGCAGATCTTGAACTCTAATAGATTATTGACAAGACATATAAATTTTAGGTGTTGGAGTGGGGGTAAGCAAATGGGTAGGGGTAATTGTAAATTTATTTGTACTAAGGAAATCCTACAATTACCTTAGTACAATTACCACTCCAACACCTAAAATTTATATGTCTTGTCAATATTCTATATCATAAGTTAGTTATAATATTCTCCTGATGAAGGAAGGGTGCTTCCGAAACCTTTCACAGGACAACATTTCAACATTTTTCACAGGATATTTTTTATTTATTTATTATAGAAACAAAAAAAAACGGTCAAAAACAATTTTCTTGTAAGTTCAGACTTATATATGTATTTACGGGGTGACATGTGTAGTGTATAAGTGTGTGTGTATGTGTGAATGTGTGAGAAGTGGTGATCCAAGTGATGCATATGTACTCGTATGCGCATTAAGCATTTTATACTATTGGCAAAATGCTCCTTTTAAAGTGAATCCGAAAAAATGTCATTATGGTTTTACCACACATTCGCCACAGAGATCTCATTTCTGCGTCATTCAATCTACTTCCATCCTTTCTCTTCCGGTTCCATGCCTCACTGCCACACATCAGGGTTGTTATCGGCACTTTTAACTGAAACTACGTACTTCTTTAAAACTACGAATTAAAAAAATCGTTGTTTTGCTCCCGACTTTCGATTTTTTTAATGTCCCTCTTCGGTGTCTTTCTATATTTATTTTTGTATTTGATTGCATAGTTGTACAATTTGTGTAGATCATTTGGGTTTATGCCCCATCACAAATCAAGCTCGTATTGAATTACGATCGCTTATTGAATGAGTTTCAGAAACTGAATTCATTTGCATAAATTATGACTGTCAAAGAAAAAATGTTTCTTACCCACGAGGAACATGAACATCCGCATTTACGAAGATTTAATTTATAATCCGTATAAATTATTGTTTTCTATGTTTACAAGTTGATTATCATACTAGGTAGTCTTGTAAAGAACGTGTAACTGCTTTAAATTATGAATTTTGACGTTTTGGACTACGTGTCGAGGTAACAAAGTGGAAAATACAGGAAAATAATCTTTATTTTTCTACTTTTATAACAGATTAAACAGACAGTAATTTCGAGAATAAGGAACTCCAGTCCAATTTTTATATTCTTATTTTATTTTATCTTTAATAACGTTCAAACTAAAATACCAGTATATTTCGTTTTTTTTAAAGTAAGTTTTCATATTGATCGTTTTTGTGTTTAATTCGTAGAACTCCATTTATTTATTTTTTTAATTTAATGTAAATCAAATTTAATAATGTTATTACGAGCATTAAGTTCTTCAAGCACTTTTAGTTGTTATTATTGTGACAGCTGTTTCGCAGAAGAAGGATGAAAGTAAACTGAATGCCGTAGAAATGAGATCTCTGAGACGAATGTGTGGTAAAACCATGTATGATCGTGTGGAAAAAATTTTTGAAATTCGTAAAGAATGCAAGGCTGATGTAAGCGTAATGAGTAAGATTAAGAAAGGGACGCTTAGATGGTTTGGTCATGTGGAGCGAATGAATGAAGAAAGGAGTGTAAGAAGAATGTATGACGCGAATGTGATTGGAAGAAGAAGCCGGGGACGTCCGAGGAATCAAATACTTGAGTTGGGCCATGTCAGAAGTCGGAATAATAGAAGAGATTGTATGAGACGATGTATGAATGTGAATGAAGCAAGAAGTGTATGCCAAGATCGAGTTGTTTGGCGGTCCGTCCTTTCTGCCTACCCCTGCGGGGAAACGGCGTGATGGTTAGTTAGTTAGTTATTATTAATTAAAGAAATTAGAGTATTCACGAGCAAACCAGTTATCAATATGGATATTATGATAGTGTTAATGCTCAATACTATTATTATTCTTTGAGCTATAGTTTCTAAACAGGTACATTATTTTATTACTTATGATCAGTTATGTTTTACCATTAAAACAATATAAACTTATGTACGCTTAAGCTCACCCTTGTTTTGACATTTGACATTCTAACTTCAAAACTGATCAAAATCGACAGGCCGTAGATTTGAAGCGTTTGAAAAATTGAAAATTATTTCAACTGTGAAATTTTTTTTTATTTTTTATTAAAGCTAAATCAAATTTAATAATGTGATTATTAAGTTCTGCAAGTATTTTTAGTTGTTATTATTGTGACAGCTGCTTCGGCGTTTAAGGCCGTTTTCAAACTGTGGTTAATCCATATTGTGACCACTCCGATTAATAAAGCAAGGAAAATTATGTACTCACCGCTTTTTTCTTACACTCCTTTCTTCATTCATTCGCTCCACATGACCAAACCATCTAAGCGTCCCTTTCTTAATCTTACTCATTACGCTTACATCAGCCTTGCATTCTTTACGAATTTCAAAAAATTTTTCCACACGATAATACATGGTTTTACCACACATTCGTCTCAGAGATCTCATTTCTACGGCATTCAGTTTACTTTCATCCTTCTTCTGCCAATTCCATGCATCACTGCCATACATCAGGGTTGGTATCAGAGCTCCATTGTTTACTGCTAGCTTCGCTTCTTTGGACAACTTTTTGTCAGCGCCAACCGCGTTCAGTCCTCCATTAATGGAGTTTCCTGCATTCACCCTTCTTTCAATATCCCTATCAGTCTTTCCATCTCTCGTAAACATACTTCCCAAATATACAAACTCATCGACCTGCTCCTAATTAATAATAGTTTTTTTAATACATATTGAACGACAATCAGAGACCTTAAAGTCACCCAATTTATGTTTAAATTCCGCTCAAACTAAAAAAAAATAGATATTTAAAATGCAAAACAAAATAGAAAAAAAAAATGTTCATACTAATCCAAAAACAGAATGCGCACGTGACGTCAGATGTTCCAAATGCAATGGTACCAACATAACAAGGTGTTTTGTTGAGATGATTATTTATTCACTTTTAAATAACGATTTATAAATTCTACTTATAATTATATATAATAAAAGTTATATATTCAGAATCGAATCTATATGTATATGTTTTTAAAGCCATTATATTTTTCTCTGAAGTTCCTTCTTCAGTAAATAGTTCAAATTACCATAATAAACTTATCCGTGGATATTTTTATAATGTGTAAAATGCCTGTGTTCTGAACCAGCAAAAACTCTCGAGCGGTGAGTTCTAGCGTCGTGAAATATACACAGCATTTACTGACTAAAATTTTTAGTTAAACGCGTCTATTTTGAGGTCGCAATATTAGTAAATATTTTTCATGTTGAAAAGAGTAGGACGAAGCCTTACTTCAAACCACAGAGCAAATAATGCATAGAGATGTCCTAACGCGCAAGGGGAAGAAATCAAAATAAGGACGAGCTAGGGGTGCCGCCAATTTAATTAAAACAGCACATAAGTAAAAAGGTTAATCTTGTTTACGAAAACTGATTATATGTTTTGCTTCCCGTAGTCAAAATCACGCAAAATAAACGCGGACGGCAGTGAACTAGGTTGGTGCCGAAATGGGTGTCGGGTGACCTTTTGCCTCCAGCTGTCGAAATGGTACGTTAAAGCAAATCTATTAATTCTCTCAGTGCTAAACCGTATAAACTATAATATATATCAACCCATCTATTAGATTCTAGTCACCCGTTACACCGGTCCTTCGTCCGTCCTTCGATGGCGTAGAAAATTATTCAACTGCATTTTTATTTATTTTTCAACGACCTTCTTGCTTCTATGGCACTACAACTCACTGAGTAATTATACTTTTTTTGCAATTATCTTGATTTTTTCTGATGGCTTGTTTCCTCGTTTAAATTATGCACTTACAAAATTGTGGATTTATAATTACAGAATGATGTAGATGTGATTATCATCATCAGTTTTAGTTATTCATTTAATTTAATTTCATTGCCGGCAACCCGGGCGTTTATTGGCATACATTTTTAAACATTTACATGTACTTCACCCGTCTCACTAGACGATGTCTGTTCTGAGACGAGTAATAATAAAAAATAAACATATAGATATTCAAATTAATAAAAATACTTAAAAATACTTATGGAAATGCGTAAAACAGATATAAAATAAAATTTTAAATAAAAATTTGAAAAAGTGTAAATGCGAAGCTAAAAAAAACGTAAAAAGGGATTATTTAAAAGTGCATAATAAAAATGTTTAAATTAAAAAAAATGAATATAATAGTAATAAGAATAACAATATAAGATTAAGGAGAGTTTGCAAGTAATTTGGTGGTGCAATTCCTTTTTTTTGTTTATTAGCCATTTGTTGAAGTTTTTATATAACCATTTTAGGTTGTTTTGCGTTATATGTTGAGAGGTTTCTATTAGAAAGATGTTGAATATGAAAGGTGTTAGGTAGGTGTTTCTTAGCAAAAGCGGATTTAATATTGGGTATTTTAAAATTATTGAAAATGATTTCCAGCCATTAAAACCAAAGTGAATATTATATTAATTGTATTATTTCCAGGCTCCTTATTCAGAGATTCAGATCGGCCTGTAGTTATTTAAAAAAATGTTTTTTTTTCAGATGTCTTCAACTTGTTCACAACAAACTCAGATCTATCCAGTAAAGAAATCTAAAGCTATTTTTAACAACGCTTCGTTTCATTCAGAAACCCTTGTAAGAACTATAAACTTGGAGGCCTATTATGGTTCTGTGGAAAACTGCTTATCCTTTTCCTTAG
This sequence comes from Halesus radiatus, assembly GCA_022606495.2. Taxonomy (NCBI): domain Eukaryota; kingdom Metazoa; phylum Arthropoda; class Insecta; order Trichoptera; family Limnephilidae; genus Halesus; species Halesus radiatus. The sequence continues at coordinate 33,030 of JAHDVE020002831.1, forward strand.
GCTTGAATAAATCTTGCTTAACTACTGAATTCCGGAGAGACAATGTATAAACTAACTCCTTATTGTCACCTGAGCCGATGGTACACTGTTTTTGATATTTAATAAAGGGCATCATCACATTATCAGTATCGTGCTAAAACTTTATTTTAAGTTGATTAATTGTGTCATTAAAAATGTCTATTTCATCAATAGAGCAGTGTATAGATAGTATTGTAATTTCTTAATATCCGCGGTAAAGGAGACAAATATCCCGTATTTGTGTGATAGCCTTTAATATAAAAAATGTCTTTTATCCTCCTTGTTGATTTTCATGTTGATGTATTAATGGTGATTTGTGATAAACTGTTTGGTGTATCAATTGATGCATGTATAATTTTGTACAGAAGGAATACATCAGAAAGTTTACATCTGACTGACAGAGATTGTAGTTTATAGTGCGAAATTCGATCATTATACGTGCAATAAAGTATGTGATTTTTAGTAACTTTTAAACACACGCACATGTGTAGCACGATGCAGTCTCTTATTTTATCTGCGTATACAATTAAACAAATAACTTACTTTCAAATCCCAAAAACAAAAACAAAAATTTTCTTTGACATAAATTTTACAGATTGTGCACAACCACCAAAAAAAACGTCAAAGCTCAAATTATGTGTAGCTAACACGAGTTATGTAATACTATTTATATAGCGCAGTTTTGTGTTATTTCACTTCAAGTGCGCTTTACTACGATAAACTTTAAAATAATGATTAACTAATGCCACTCAGTGGTATTCCTACAGTTTATATTCTATTCATAAACATATTCTGTTATACATGCTTAACACATTATATACAATATTACTTATTATTAACATTACTCCTACAGTACTCCTTGGGGCGTATTCATTTAATAAAACTACTAAATATTATACAGTATATACACAGCGATACAAAATAACACATTCACAATAATAGTGCAAAAAATGCAACATTTTAAGACAGGGGTAGGGTCATGTTCAGCAATAACTAAGTTTACATAAAAAAAAAGTAAAATATGGAGACAACCGAAACCAAACAACTACCAGAGACTTGAGAAAATGACTTTTTACAATAAATTGAACAAGTTAAATTTATCAACAGAAAGATTTTAAAAATAATTTTGTTTTTAAAACCCGTTTAAATTCAGTTCATTTCTGGATATTAGTAAGAACTGGGGGAAGTTTATTCCAAATGAGCGGGCCATTTACACGAAAAGCGCGATCATAGTAGATGGCTGGATTTGACCTTGAAAGTTAGATCTATTTGATCAAACTTACTGTTTTACTTACCACTGCAGTACAGTAGTTCGCACTGCGCTCAAGATATGCCATATTGACACGATTAGTACTGTTTTTTGCACACTTGAATGGCATACACACAAAACTGCCAAATTACAAATTGCAAAAAACTCCTAACGCTAATAAACATTCTCACCCTGGGTGGCACATTGTAACCCCGTTTTACGTCGCAAAAATATTTCTAATCATTAGCTTTTTTAAAAGAGTTCCGAAAACCTTTTGTTCAATATAAAAAATTGTAATACTTTTATAAATGCACCGCTAACCAACAATGTGTATAATTTTGGATACGGTAGGTATGCATCAGAAGTTCTTTTTTTTGGTGCTCGTTTTTACCGAAATTGGATGGTACCACTGCATATGCATAATTTTATATAAAGTCAATTCCGAATACTAAATTGCTTCCGTAAAATGTCACATTTGTGACCTTCATTTCGCTTTATATGTCGTTATACTACGCGGAAGTAAATGCAAGATAGAATCAAGGTGGTCCCAGAAAGACATGAAACAAACAGGTAAATCAATATATCAAGAAGCCACAAAACCAATATCGGAAATCTGTCAGAGAAATCAGCGAGTATGTAAAATAAAAGATGAAGGAATGTGGATGAAGGACTGGGTGTGTACCGCAATGAAGAAATTGATTTATATATCGACGGTTCCAACGAACAATGTCGGATGAGTTGCAATAATATGTTTTTCCAATGAAATGAATAGTGGCTTATGAAAAATATCAAAAACAACGCCATATTTCTTTATCTCAAAAACAATAAAAATGTAGACTTGAAACTCCAAACACATAGAAACGAAATTTAAACAGCTCTAACACGGAGATACCATTTGCACATCCGGCATTGTTAAACTGCTCTAACACGGAGATACCATTTGCACATCCGGCATTGTTAAAAAATAAAACAAATTAACGATTCCCCCCCTTGTGACTTTATCTCTAATAATACAAGCTATAAACATAAATTTCATAACAATGGCGATCGCGATGGATCATGACTCATTTTATTAATTGGTTTTGTGTTTATAACTCCATTTAATTATTATTTTTTTAATTTAATGCAAATCATTTTAATAATGTTAAAATTTTGTTTTTAAATCCCGTTTAAATTCAGTGGATATTAGTGAGAGCTGGGGGAAGTTTACTTCAAATGAGCGGTCCATTTATATCTTGAGCCCTTGAGATGATAAATTCAGTGGATATTAGTAAGAGCTGGGGGAAGTTTACTTCAAATGAGCGGCCATTTATATCTTGAGCCCTTGAGGTGATAAATTCAGTGGATAATAGTAAGAGCTGGGGGAAGTTTACTTCAAATGAGCGGGCCATTTATATCTTGAGCCCTTGAAGTGATAAATTCAGTGGATAATAGTAAGAGCTGGGGGAAGTTTACTTCAAATGAGCGGCCATTTATATCTTGAGCCCTTGAGGTGATAAATTCAGTGGATAATAGTAAGAGCTGGGGGAAGTTTACTTCAAATGAGCGGGCCATTTATATCTTGAGCCCTTGAAGTGATAAATTCAGTGGATAATAGTAAGAGCTGGGGGAAGTTTACTTCAAATGAGCGGGCCATTTATATCTTGAGCCCTTGAGGTGATAAATTCAGTGGATATTAGTAAGAGCTGGGGGAAGTTTACTTCAAATGAGCGGGCCATTTATATCTTGAGCCCCTGAGGTGATAAATTCTGTGGATAATAGTAAGAGCTGGTGGAAGTTTACTTCAAATGAGCGGGCCATTTATATCTTGAGCCCTTGAGGTGATTTTACACAAAAACGGCGCTATAAAGTCATCCAGGTATTATTATTATCCAAGTGAGAGGCCTTCATATTATTATTAACAAGATATAACCTTAACAAACACTTCGCCCATATTTACATGTTTCGTATTATGTTTTCGCAGGAGGGGAAGGATTCTGTTTGTTTGGGAGAGAAAGGGATGACTTTGTGTGAAATCTTTGCACAGGGGTTTGTCTGTAAAAATACATATTTTTGTAAAGATAATAATTTTTTTTTCTAAATCAGGTGTATTTTTCTCTCCGATGCATCCAGCAGATTAAATTATAGTAACCACATTATATACTTTGATACATATGGGAAGGAATGAAAGCGTAGTAATAATACGTACAGTGCAATTTATATGACATAGCATTCCTAGGTCCCTGGGGGCTCCGGGTGCTCTACAAAAAGCTAGACAAAAACACTTAACTTCACTTAAGGCAGACTGAGATTATTGATTAATTCGAAATAATAATAATATTATTACGCAATATGATAAACATTTTTTTTTTTAAAGAAAAGTACTTATTACACATTTTAAAAACTTACATATGCTTGGCATTTTTCAAAATCAAATCAGATATGTGACTTTTTCTGACCGTCCTACGTAGAATTCCTAAAAATCAAATTTTTAAAAATAATTTTCAAAATTGGAGAAAAATAATTGCAGGTTAATTTTTTTTTTTAGAAACTCTACAAAAGTTTATGAATTCACAGTTAAAAAAAAAAAAATCATGAAAAATTTAACTACACTCTATTCTTTTTTACGTTTATTCTCCGCATTTTAAGGCGACCCATTTCCTAAAATTCGACCATAATCACGCACTCCTTATGCAGTTGGCAAAAATGTCGAAAATCCCGCCCAACACCGGCCGCATGTTTCGATTTACGCAAAACAAAAACATGATCAAAATGCGTGTTTTATTATATTCTGTAAAGCTCAGAAATAATTATTAAAATGTTTTACGGTCATATTCTAAAAAACTGAGTTTGCCACAATGTACAATACGACTAACTAACTAACTCCGGCCTCCATGGTCGAGGGGTAAGGCTCTCGACTACGAATCCGAAGGTCGCGGGTTCAAATCCCGGCGTGCGCAAGTAATTTTTATTTAATTAATTTGTGATGTTTCACAATTAATTCATTTAAAAATAATATATAGTATATTTGCCCACGTTCTAGAGTGGAAGATACTCTCAGTATCGCCCTGGTGAAAGACCACCATTCAGAATTGAAAAGTTGCTTGAAATGGCTTTTAGCCGTGTTTGGTGACCAGATGTGAATAACCAGGTATTTCCCCTTTTCCCCACCTTCCTCTTCCCCTTCTCCATCCCCTCCCCAATACCTTCAGCCTCACAACATTCCCCAATTGGGAATGCCATAGTCTCACTGGCTCCAGACGGTTGGAAGCACTTTGGGACTCTTGTGCGGTATTCATATAAAAAATTTAAAAAAACTAACCATCACGCTTCTGAAACAAAAAAGTTGTCCAAAGAAGCGAAACTAGCAGTCCACAATGGAGTGCTGATACCAACCTTGATGTATGGCAGTGCGGCTTGGAACCGGAGATTCGAAAAAAATGTAAGGCTCATGTATGGCTGATGTATGAGCAAAATTAAGAAAGGGACGCTTAGATGGTTCGGGAATGTAGAGCGAATGAACGAAGAAAGGAGTATAAGGAGAACATATGACGCGAATGTGAATGGAAGAAGAAACCGGGGACGTCCGAAGAAGACATGGCACGATCAAGTTATTCAAATACTTCAGTCGGGCAATGTCAGAAGTCGGAATAATAGAAGAGAATGTATGAGACGATGAATGAATGTGAATGAAGCAAGAATCGTATGCCAAGATCGAGTTGTTTGGCGGTCCGTCCTTTCTGCCTACCCCTGCGGAGAAACGGCGTGATGGTTAATTAGATAGTTGACTGAATACCAACTCTTCTTTTGCTACAAATCTTCTAATAAATGTAATATAAATAGAAAAGAAGGCTAAAATAGCAACTGTAAAAATATCATATCTATGCTTAAATTTTCTAATAAAACAGTGTTCACCTGAAGCGACCTGTCAGCTGCCAGCTGCAGGTAAGTATGTATATCTGATTTTACATAATTAGATAGTTGACTGAATACCAACTCTTCTTTTGCTACAAATCTTCTAATAAATGTAATATCAATAGAAAAGAAGGCTAAAATAGCAACTGTAAAAATATCATATCTATGCTTAAATTTTCTAATAAAACAGTGTTCACCTGAAGCGACCTGTCAGCTGTCAGCTGTCAGCTGCCAGCTGCAGGTAAGTATGTATATCTGATTTTACATAATTAGATAGTTGACTGAATACCAACTCTTCTTTTGCTACAAATCTTCTAATAAATGTAATATCAATAGAAAAGAAGGCTAAAATAGCAACTGTAAAAATATCATATCTATGCTTAAATTTTCTAATAAAACAGTGTTCACCTGAAGCGACCTGCCAGCTGCCAGCTGCAGGTAAGTATGTATATCTGATTGTACATAATTAGATAGAGAACATGAAGTATTATTTGTGCAGCGCCCTTGAGGTGATTTCTCACAAAAACGGCGCTATACAAATTATCCTCCTCTTCACTAAACTTTTGAACTTAACTAAATTACCCGTTTGTTTTTATTACTTCAAACACGTTGAACATTTCGCTACGTTGTATGTAAATATTATGAAAGTGTAAAAATCCACAGTTTATTTAACCTTCAATAAATAAAACCATTTTAAATCCTTTTCTGCAGTTCGTAAACAGCACCTTCATCGTCCACGAGACGAGTTCTGAAAGACGCCGCAATAAAGTTGCAATGAAAAGCTTACACGAGAAACTTGAAAGGATTTTACGAGTATTTTATATGACCTATGTTGGGGCCGTAAGTTTCTCTGAAACACTAAAGTAAGAAAAAGCGAACATTGAGGAACATGTTACATGAAGTATTGATGATTTGATGATAGCTTGTAACTTGTTCACTGACAGAAGGTTGTGTGGTGATGAATGCATTTCCTGGAAGGTTCTTTCTCGTTCTTAACCTATAGCCTTTTTCTTATAACCATTCTATTTGATTGTGCATTTATCTCTCAACTTTAACTCTATCATGTCTCTAAGAAAAGTAAGTGCTGCTTACTAAAAATTGTAGCAAATTATTTATTTATTCATTATATTATATACTCCCTACATGGGCTTTTACACATTTAGTTATTTACAATAGTCACAGAGGTGCAAAACACATCATACTAGGTACATAGATAAAATAGATAGCCTTCATCAAATACAACAAATAAATATTTAATTTGTCTCACGAACAAACACAGGAATAACATAGTGTAAGTACCGTTCCAAATAATTAGCTACAGAGGCGAATTTTCAAAACATACCTCACATTCACTGATACTTATACTCTAGACACATATATTAAAAATTGTTGAGGATGTAAATAATAAATTTCTATTTGTATTTGTATTCCGAACAGTTAAACATATCAACTATATCTGAAAATGTATTATGTGCGTATGTATCTGCGTGAAGTCTAGGTATAAGAGAATTTTTGAATGACTCAGTCCTGAAATTATTGTTACAAATTGATAAAATTTTAGATCGCGTAGTTCTAGTTGGAATATTAAATTTAATTAAGCTGATTATATCGTGGCTGTTTATAAAATCATTTTCAATTTTGAAAATAAAAGTTAGGTCAGAAACAAGTATTCTATCTGAGAGTTTTAATAATTTTAGTTCTTCATTAAGTAATTGTAAAATTATGAAGGTATATTATACCTCTTTGAGAATTTCTGTTATATTCTAAAAATATTTTTACCCGTCGTTTTGTAATGAAATTAAATAAATGGATTGATCTTCTGCAAGAGAGAAATGGTTTTTTTGCGGGTTTCCGGGGTCCAAGCTCTGAGGTCAGAGCTATTATCTCAACAGAGAATTAAAGTCACGTAGACTACGACTTTTGGAATGATATTGTGGCATCACGCTGTTTTCCGCACACGAACGGAGGGAGGATGGAACGTCAAACACATTTTTTACAGCCTGCATTCCTTGTATCATTTTGAATGACACAATTAATCAATTTAAAAATAAAGTTTTACCATTAATATCAAAACTGATAATGTGATGATGCCCTTTATTAAGTACCAAAACAGTGTACCATTAGCACAGGTGACAATAAGGAGTTGGTTTATACACCTACTTTATAATATGTTTTGACGTTCCACTTCTTTTTCATTATTATTATCATTTTTGCGAGATAATGTTTGTTGTTGTTTATTGTACTTGTTGATTATTATTGCTATGTAAACATTCATGTATGTAAGTTTTGAGCACAATGCCTGTTTTATTTACTCAAATAAAATTTTAGAAAATCATCTGTAATATTTCTATTTTCATAAGAAGCAATTAGATACTTTGTGGTTTGACACCATGTTCAATGAAACGGATACTGTATTATGAATCACTAATTTATTGTAGTTTTAAAGAAAATAATAGAGCTATCGTATACGATAACTTGGTACTGTTTTCTTCAATTATTATATTTGTCCTGATGAAGCTTTATCTAACCGAAACGGCATCACTTAAAAATACAATAAATTAGTGGTTTATAACAAAGTTTTTGTTTTCTTTAATACTAGCTGATGTACCCGGCCTTGGTCGGGATTTTTTTTAATAAAGTTATGAAGTTGTGAATTCTTGCTTGTCATTAGGGTGCCATAATTGATTTGACAGCGAATGTAACTATCTCCAAATCAAGAAACATTCATTTGAATATTTTATTTCATTCCAAACGTTTATTTTTTTTTCAAAATATATCTAAATCGTAATGTTCTTAAGTGGGTAACCTACTCGTGTTTTCTATTTTGAAAATATTCTACCCAAAAAAACCTTCTTCTTTTGAATATGCAATCTGTGGCTAACCAGAGTGTTATATGTGTGTGCTAACCTGAATAAAACATGGCGGGTTCAATGTTTTTATACTAATTTTAAAACGTTATAGCAACAGTTTTACATATTGAATTTCATTCAAACTACTTTCTAAACCTTCCCGGCTCTAATAAAAACAAACTGTGCTTTTTTCAGCAAAACCGGTCCAGTGATTTTCGAGAACATCGAGGACAAACAAACTTACAAACTTACATTGATTTATATATAATAGATATTATTTCTAATTTTGAAACTGTCATTTCATGATAGAATTCCATTTTAATATTATTATTTTTTTAAATTAAAAAAAAAAAAACATTTGTAACTTACTACCACTTGTTTATTTAAGACCGGATCGATTTCACCCTATCACAGGATCTTCAGACTGGTACAATTTAAACTGATTACACTAACTAACTAACTAACTAACCATCACGCCGTTTCCTCTCGCTGTAAGTACTCGTGCTTTAAATAAACTGTAAATTAATAACATTTTATTTCATTATCCGATTTGATAATTGTATGTGATTTTTTTGTACCACGCATTTGAGGTTATACAAAAATGGCTCAAATATCAGAAATCCATCATTAATCTATCATCATCTTCAAGTGTCTGCCTAGACCGTCAAAGAGGCCACTATTTAGACATTTGGTATAACAATTTATTGAATCGAATAGTTAAAATATAATACTTCTACATACACTTTTTATAACCACCATCCCCATCCTTCAACACCATCACAACTCATAAATACGTATCTCCTTCAGTAACATATTACGCATACGAGATATAACCAGTTTCTATCCGTTACATTTAACTGCATTATGGTCCATTAATATTCCCCTATTTCCACCGCTGACACACATTTAAATAATTGTAGGGAGGAGGAACGCCTCTAAAAGTCAATTACCAACATGATCCCAAATCTTAGCCCTAATCCCGGGAGGGCAAACCTTCTAACCTTATCTACCAATCCGTAACCAACGCAGGTACCGACCCTAACGCATTTGGAATATCAACAAAGGACCCACAGCCCCTTCAAAACCTTACGCTACATTGAATAGGCACACAAAAGACACAATAAACCATCCACGTGTGTTGAAGAAGAGAAAACCCAAACTCGATGTTTTGAAAATCTGTCAAAAATATAAAATGTCTCCGTGGCGACGAATTTGTGTTCAAAGAGTACAAAAAAAAAGAATTTTGCTGACACAACTGACAAAAGAAATAAAAAAATAAAACTTTTACAAAATCTGGTACCACAAATCATGTACTCGTACGTCCAGCTTGTGAACGAATAAAGACATAAATATCTTATCTTGGAACATTTGCAAGCTTTATACGAGTGTGCTCAATTTCCAGGCTTTACTAAAATAAATTACATGTAGGTAATATAAAATTGGTCCTCCAGATTTGATTTTTTTAGGTTTGAATTTTTTTTAATGGAGGTTTCGTAGTTGTCTGCGCGTTGAATATATATATATATTTTTTTTTTTTTTTACCGACATTAATTTTTCATAAAATTCTTTTTATGGTTTCATGAAAAAACAAGTTATTGGTTTTCAGTTTTGAATTTAAATATAAAGTTGAAATACATATTTCTTAAATATTCACAACAACAAGAAACAAGTTGGTACCTACGAAGTTTACCAACGCTATCAGATTGTTGTTATATAATTGTGATGTTATATAATTTCTCGTATGTTCGTTGTATAAGTAAATAAGATTTATTGGCTATAAATTATGTATTCTATTAGGTGATAGGTAGGTGACTGCCTACGTATTACCTTCATTGTTATTTCACTTAACTAACTAACTAACTAAAGTAGGCAGAGAGGACGGACCGCCAAACAACTCGATCTTGGCATACACTTCTTGCTTCATTCACATTCATACAACGCCTCATACATTCTCTTCTGTTATTCCGACTTCTGACATGGCCCGACTCGAGTATTTGATTCACTTGATCATGTCATGTCTTCCTCGGGCGTCCCCGGCTTCTTCTTCAATTCACATTCGCGTCATATATTTTCCTTACACTCCTCTCTTCGTTCATTCGCTCTACATGCCCAAAATGGGAATGAGAAAATGGCTTTTTACAATAAACTGAAGAGAAGCTAAAATTTATTGACAGCAGGATTTTTCAAATAATTTTGTTTTTAAAGCCCGCTTAAATTCAGTCAATTTCTGGATATTATAGTAAGAGCCCGGGCAAGTTTATTTCAAATGAGCGAGCCATTTACACACATAACCTGACTCCTGTCTTAGAATGTTGCAATTTTTGCACTCTTATTGTGAATGTGTGAAATGTATAAAAACTAATTAAGATAAAATTTTAATTTGCACTGCTGCAAATAATTGCATTGAATTAGCTCAACCCAAAATAGAACAATGATGCAGTTCATTAATTACGCTCATCGCCGGTCACGAATCGCATCCCTCGGGCGAACCATGAATCGTGTCTGTTATGTGCCAACCAGGACCCGCTATTAGGAGGGGTTTTTTGCTTTATCCACATTAGTGTGCCCTTCCCGAGTTGGCTGGTTAGCTAGTTGGTTGGTTGGTTTGTTGCAGGGGACGTGCCCTAGGGCCCGGGGACCTTGAACACCTGTGGAGGTGGGGAACTGGGAGAGGAAGGGGAACGGGTAGTGTGGAGTTGGGGAAGCTGGACAATGGAGCCACAGGTAGAATAACTACTATTGTGGCCAGGGGAGATAAAGGGATTGTAGAAGAAACCTATTATATGATAAATACCCAATAATACAAATATTTGAATAATTTGTACAACTCCGTTTGATACACCAGTCGTGAAGCTTTTCAGATTGTTTCGTATACAGTGCTTCCAATACTTTTTTTAATATCTTTAGGTCATCCGCTAAACCAATTAACGTTGGTAAATATTGCAACACTGTCATTGATAAATATATTAAACAAGATTGGTCCAAGGAGCGACCCTTGTGGGACCTCACCCATGGTATTAAAATGACATTATAAGGGCAGAATTAATTTTAATAGCTCACTTTTAGAATTGTTGAATTTCGATAAGAGGATGGTGTATGGTACTTTATCAAACACTACTAAAATATTTGTAATTTTGGTCTACTTGATTTCTAGATACGAGTACAAGTGAATCGGTTTCGGTATTTTGTATTGTGTGATCCCACTGCAGATGAATATTATCTCTGTTTTTAGTGTTGAACTTTTATTAATTATTTATGTGCTCAGTGCATCGACAGCCAAAGAAAAGGCTTGTGAAGAAATAAGGATCAGGGGTAATCTTTGGCTTCCACCTTACCCTTCCTATTTTTACCCCTGGATATTTGGCATTAGAGTCAATTATAATTATTTAAGTTGCGATAACGATAATTTATGAACCAGCGCACCCAGAGTAGAGATGATAGAACGTCATAATTCGCTGTTCTGGCACGTATCTCATGTTTCAATAATTATAATTGATAACATTTTTATGAGAATACCGCACAAGAGTCCATAATTATCCGGTGTCAGTAGGACTATGGCATCCCCGATCAGGGTATGGTGTGAGCTTGAGAGGAATGGGAGGAGAAGGAGATTGGAAAGAAGGTGGTGGAGAAGTACCTATCTTTTTTCATATGAAGCGGTAACTTGGTGATATGACATTATAATTTAAAAAATAAAACAATAACTTTGTTTTACATCACTTTTATTTATACTTTAGCCGACCGGGTTTCGCTACTACCGTAGCTTCTTCAGGGCAGTATACAACTAAACTATGAACTAAGATGCACATGTGTTATGGAATGATACAAACAGGCTAGTGAAGGGCCAAGGGTGGGAGATCAGCAGGTACCTGCTGATCGGGAAGGGAATGTACTTTGTTTATTGGGAATAATTTAAAGATTGGACTTTTATTTAAATTTATTTGATTATTTATGAGTCTACTATTAGTGTTTTTTGCTTTCCTTATTTCTAATGCTTCTAGGTTATCTAATCGAATGCCGGTTACATTTTTATGCAGTAAACTAGTGCCTGTATTTTTATCGAATGTGTGGTCTGTTTCTAAGAGATGGTTAGCAAATTCGGAGAAACCATTATTATTTAGACATCTTAAGTGTTCTTTTACACGGATATTAACATTACGCGACGTTTTGCCTACATAGAACGCCGGGCAATCATTACATTGAAGTGAATAAATGCCTGAGTGGCCTAAATACCTGAAAATAGGTACCTGCTGATCTCCCACCCTTGGCCCTTCACTAGCCTGTTTGTATCATTCCATAACACATGTGCATCTTAGTTCATAGTTTAGTTGTATACTGCCCTGAAGAAGCTACGGTAGTAGCGAAACCCGGTCGGCTAAAGTATAAATAAAAGTGATGTAAAACAAAGTTATTGTTTTATTTTATAAATTATAATGTCACATCACCAAGTTACCGCTTCATATGAAAATAGATAGGTACTTCTCCACCACCTTCTTTCCAATCTCCTTCTCCTCCCATTCCTCTCAAGCTCACACCATACCCTGATCGGGGATGCCATAGTCCTACTGACACCGGATAATTATGGACTCTTGTGCGGTATTCTCATAAAAATGTTATCAATTATAATTATTGAAACATGAGATACGTGCCAGAACAGCGAATTATGACGTTCTATCATCTCTACTCTGGGTGCGCTGGTTCATAAATTATCGTTATCGCAACTTAAATAATTATAATTGACTCTAATGCCAAATATCCAGGGGTAAAAATAGGAAGGGTAAGGTGGAAGCCAAAGATTACCCCTGATCCTTATTTCTTCACAAGCCTTTTCTTTGGCTGTCGATGCACTGAGCACATAAATAATTAATAAAAGTTCAACACTAAAAACAGAGATAATATTCATCTGCAGTGGGATCACACAATACAAAATACCGAAACCGATTCACTTGTACTCGTATCTAGAAATCAAGTAGACCAAAATTACAAATATTTTAGTAGTGTTTGATAAAGTACCATACACCATCCTCTTATCGAAATTCAACAATTCTAAAAGTGAGCTATTAAAATTAATTCTGCCCTTATAATGTCATTTTAATACCATGGGTGAGGTCCCACAAGGGTCGCTCCTTGGACCAATCTTGTTTAATATATTTATCAATGACAGTGTTGCAATATTTACCAACGTTAATTGGTTTAGCGGATGACCTAAAGATATTAAAAAAAGTATTGGAAGCACTGTATACGAAACAATCTGAAAAGCTTCACGACTGGTGTATCAAACGGAGTTGTACAAATTATTCAAATATTTGTATTATTGGGTATTTATCATATAATAGGTTTCTTCTACAATCCCTTTATCTCCCCTGGCCACAATAGTAGTTATTCTACCTGTGGCTCCATTGTCCAGCTTCCCCAACTCCACACTACCCGTTCCCCTTCCTCTCCCAGTTCCCCACCTCCACAGGTGTTCAAGGTCCCCGGGCCCTAGGGCACGTCCCCTGCAACAAACCAACCAACCAACTAGCTAACCAGCCAACTCGGGAAGGGCACACTAATGTGGATAAAGCAAAAAACCCCTCCTAATAGCGGGTCCTGGTTGGCACATAACAGACACGATTCATGGTTCGCCCGAGGGATGCGATTCGTGACCGGCGATGAGCGTAATTAATGAACTGCATCATTGTTCTATTTTGGGTTGAGCTAATTCAATGCAATTATTTGCAGCAGTGCAAATTAAAATTTTATCTTAATTAGTTTTTATACATTTCACACATTCACAATAAGAGTGCAAAAATTGCAACATTCTAAGACAGGAGTCAGGTTATGTGTGTAAATGGCTCGCTCATTTGAAATAAACTTGCCCGGGCTCTTACTATAATATCCAGAAATTGACTGAATTTAAGCGGGCTTTAAAAACAAAATTATTTGAAAAATCCTGCTGTCAATAAATTTTAGCTTCTCTTCAGTTTATTGTAAAAAGCCATTTTCTCATTCCCATTTTGGGCATGTAGAGCGAATGAACGAAGAGAGGAGTGTAAGGAAAATATATGACGCGAATGTGAATTGAAGAAGAAGCCGGGGACGCCCGAGGAAGACATGACATGATCAAGTGAATCAAATACTCGAGTCGGGCCATGTCAGAAGTCGGAATAACAGAAGAGAATGTATGAGGCGTTGTATGAATGTGAATGAAGCAAGAAGTGTATGCCAAGATCGAGTTGTTTGGCGGTCCGTCCTCTCTGCCTACTTTAGTTAGTTAGTTAGTTAAGTGAAATAACAATGAAGGTAATACGTAGGCAGTCACCTACCTATCACCTAATAGAATACATAATTTATAGCCAATAAATCTTATTTACTTATACAACGAACATACGAGAAATTATATAACATCACAATTATATAACAACAATCTGATAGCGTTGGTAAACTTCGTAGGTACCAACTTGTTTCTTGTTGTTGTGAATATTTAAGAAATATGTATTTCAACTTTATATTTAAATTCAAAACTGAAAACCAATAACTTGTTTTTTCATGAAACCATAAAAAGAATTTTATGAAAAATTAATGTCGGTAAAAAAAAAAAAAAATATATATATATATTCAACGCGCAGACAACTACGAAACCTCCATTAAAAAAAATTCAAACCTAAAAAAATCAAATCTGGAGGACCAATTTTATATTACCTACATGTAATTTATTTTAGTAAAGCCTGGAAATTGAGCACACTCGTATAAAGCTTGCAAATGTTCCAAGATAAGATATTTATGTCTTTATTCGTTCACAAGCTGGACGTACGAGTACATGATTTGTGGTACCAGATTTTGTAAAAGTTTTATTTTTTTATTTCTTCTGTCAGTTGTGTCAGCAAAATTCTTTTTTTTTGTACTCTTTGAACACAAATTCGTCGCCACGGAGACATTTTATATTTTTGACAGATTTTCAAAACATCGAGTTTGGGTTTTCTCTTCTTCAACACACGTGGATGGTTTATTGTGTCTTTTGTGTGCCTATTCAATGTAGCGTAAGGTTTTGAAGGGGCTGTGGGTCCTTTGTTGATATTCCAAATGCGTTAGGGTCGGTACCTGCGTTGGTTACGGATTGGTAGATAAGGTTAGAAGGTTTGCCCTCCCGGGATTAGGGCTAAGATTTGGGATCATGTTGGTAATTGACTTTTAGAGGCGTTCCTCCTCCCTACAATTATTTAAATGTGTGTCAGCGGTGGAAATAGGGGAATATTAATGGACCATAATGCAGTTAAATGTAACGGATAGAAACTGGTTATATCTCGTATGCGTAATATGTTACTGAAGGAGATACGTATTTATGAGTTGTGATGGTGTTGAAGGATGGGGATGGTGGTTATAAAAAGTGTATGTAGAAGTATTATATTTTAACTATTCGATTCAATAAATTGTTATACCAAATGTCTAAATAGTGGCCTCTTTGACGGTCTAGGCAGACACTTGAAGATGATGATAGATTAATGATGGATTTCTGATATTTGAGCCATTTTTGTATAACCTCAAATGCGTGGTACAAAAAAATCACATACAATTATCAAATCGGATAATGAAATAAAATGTTATTAATTTACAGTTTATTTAAAGCACGAGTACTTACAGCGAGAGGAAACGGCGTGATGGTTAGTTAGTTAGTTAGTTAGTGTAATCAGTTTAAATTGTACCAGTCTGAAGATCCTGTGATAGGGTGAAATCGATCCGGTCTTAAATAAACAAGTGGTAGTAAGTTACAAATGTTTTTTTTTTTTTAATTTAAAAAAATAATAATATTAAAATGGAATTCTATCATGAAATGACAGTTTCAAAATTAGAAATAATATCTATTATATATAAATCAATGTAAGTTTGTAAGTTTGTTTGTCCTCGATGTTCTCGAAAATCACTGGACCGGTTTTGCTGAAAAAAGCACAGTTTGTTTTTATTAGAGCCGGGAAGGTTTAGAAAGTAGTTTGAATGAAATTCAATATGTAAAACTGTTGCTATAACGTTTTAAAATTAGTATAAAAAACATTGAACCCGCCATGTTTTATTTAGGTTAGCCCATAGATATAACACTCTGGTTAGCCATAGATTGCATATTCAAAAGAAGAAGGTTTTTTGTGTAGAATATTTTCAAAATAGAAAACACAAGTAGGTACCTACTTAAGAACATTACGATTTAGATATATTTTGAAAAAATAAACGTTTGGAATGAAATAAAATATTCAAATGAATGTTTCTTGATTTGGAGATAGTTACATTCGCTGTCAAATCAATTATGGCACCCTAATGACAAGCAAGAATTCACAACTTCATAACTTTATTAAAAAAAATCCCGACCAAGGCCGGGTACATCAGCTAGTATTAAAGAAAACAAAAACTTTGTTATAAACCACTAATTTATTGTATTTTTAAGTGATGCCGTTTCGGTTAGATAAAGCTTCATCAGGACAAATATAATAATTGAAGAAAACAGTACCAAGTTATCGTATACGATAGCTCTATTATTTTCTTTAAAACTACAATAAATTAGTGATTCATAATACAGTATCCGTTTCATTGAACATGGTGTCAAACCACAAAGTATCTAATTGCTTCTTATGAAAATAGAAATATTACAGATGATTTTCTAAAATTTTATTTGAGTAAATAAAACAGGCATTGTGCTCAAAACTTACATACATGAATGTTTACATAGCAATAATAATCAACAAGTACAATAAACAACAACAAACATTATCTCGCAAAAATGATAATAATAATGAAAAAGAAGTGGAACGTCAAAACATATTATAAAGTAGGTGTATAAACCAACTCCTTATTGTCACCTGTGCTAATGGTACACTGTTTTGGTACTTAATAAAGGGCATCATCACATTATCAGTTTTGATATTAATGGTAAAACTTTATTTTTAAATTGATTAATTGTGTCATTCAAAATGATACAAGGAATGCAGGCTGTAAAAAATGTGTTTGACGTTCCATCCTCCCTCCGTTCGTGTGCGGAAAACAGCGTGATGCCACAATATCATTCCAAAAGTCGTAGTCTACGTGACTTTAATTCTCTGTTGAGATAATAGCTCTGACCTCAGAGCTTGGACCCCGGAAACCCGCAAAAAAACCATTTCTCTCTTGCAGAAGATCAATCCATTTATTTAATTTCATTACAAAACGACGGGTAAAAATATTTTTAGAATATAACAGAAATTCTCAAAGAGGTATAATATACCTTCATAATTTTACAATTACTTAATGAAGAACTAAAATTATTAAAACTCTCAGATAGAATACTTGTTTCTGACCTAACTTTTATTTTCAAAATTGAAAATGATTTTATAAACAGCCACGATATAATCAGCTTAATTAAATTTAATATTCCAACTAGAACTACGCGATCTAAAATTTTATCAATTTGTAACAATAATTTCAGGACTGAGTCATTCAAAAATTCTCTTATACCTAGACTTCACGCAGATACATACGCACATAATACATTTTCAGATATAGTTGATATGTTTAACTGTTCGGAATACAAATACAAATAGAAATTTATTATTTACATCCTCAACAATTTTTAATATATGTGTCTAGAGTATAAGTATCAGTGAATGTGAGGTATGTTTTGAAAATTCGCCTCTGTAGCTAATTATTTGGAACGGTACTTACACTATGTTATTCCTGTGTTTGTTCGTGAGACAAATTAAATATTTATTTGTTGTATTTGATGAAGGCTATCTATTTTATCTATGTACCTAGTATGATGTGTTTTGCACCTCTGTGACTATTGTAAATAACTAAATGTGTAAAAGCCCATGTAGGGAGTATATAATATAATGAATAAATAAATAATTTGCTACAATTTTTAGTAAGCAGCACTTACTTTTCTTAGAGACATGATAGAGTTAAAGTTGAGAGATAAATGCACAATCAAATAGAATGGTTATAAGAAAAAGGCTATAGGTTAAGAACGAGAAAGAACCTTCCAGGAAATGCATTCATCACCACACAACCTTCTGTCAGTGAACAAGTTACAAGCTATCATCAAATCATCAATACTTCATGTAACATGTTCCTCAATGTTCGCTTTTTCTTACTTTAGTGTTTCAGAGAAACTTACGGCCCCAACATAGGTCATATAAAATACTCGTAAAATCCTTTCAAGTTTCTCGTGTAAGCTTTTCATTGCAACTTTATTGCGGCGTCTTTCAGAACTCGTCTCGTGGACGATGAAGGTGCTGTTTACGAACTGCAGAAAAGGATTTAAAATGGTTTTATTTATTGAAGGTTAAATAAACTGTGGATTTTTACACTTTCATAATATTTACATACAACGTAGCGAAATGTTCAACGTGTTTGAAGTAATAAAAACAAACGGGTAATTTAGTTAAGTTCAAAAGTTTAGTGAAGAGGAGGATAATTTGTATAGCGCCGTTTTTGTGAGAAATCACCTCAAGGGCGCTGCACAAATAATACTTCATGTTCTCTATCTAATTATGTACAATCAGATATACATACTTACCTGCAGCTGGCAGCTGGCAGGTCGCTTCAGGTGAACACTGTTTTATTAGAAAATTTAAGCATAGATATGATATTTTTACAGTTGCTATTTTAGCCTTCTTTTCTATTGATATTACATTTATTAGAAGATTTGTAGCAAAAGAAGAGTTGGTATTCAGTCAACTATCTAATTATGTAAAATCAGATATACATACTGACCTGCAGCTGGCAGCTGACAGCTGACAGCTGACAGGTCGCTTCAGGTGAACACTGTTTTATTAGAAAATTTAAGCATAGATATGATATTTTTACAGTTGCTATTTTAGCCTTCTTTTCTATTGATATTACATTTATTAGAAGATTTGTAGCAAAAGAAGAGTTGGTATTCAGTCAACTATCTAATTATGTAAAATCAGATATACATACTTACCTGCAGCTGGCAGCTGACAGGTCGCTTCAGGTGAACACTGTTTTATTAGAAAATTTAAGCATAGATATGATATTTTTACAGTTGCTATTTTAGCCTTCTTTTCTATTTATATTACATTTATTAGAAGATTTGTAGCAAAAGAAGAGTTGGTATTCAGTCAACTATCTAATTAACCATCACGCCGTTTCTCCGCAGGGGTAGGCAGAAAGGACGGACCGCCAAACAACTCGATCTTGGCATACGATTCTTGCTTCATTCACATTCATTCATCGTCTCATACATTCTCTTCTATTATTCCGACTTCTGACATTGCCCGACTGAAGTATTTGAATAACTTGATCGTGCCATGTCTTCTTCGGACGTCCCCGGTTTCTTCTTCCATTCACATTCGCGTCATATGTTCTCCTTATACTCCTTTCTTCGTTCATTCGCTCTACATTCCCGAACCATCTAAGCGTCCCTTTCTTAATTTTGCTCATACATCAGCCATACATGAGCCTTACATTTTTTT
>JAHDVE020002832.1:0-12698 GCA_022606495.2 Halesus radiatus
CTTATTTTTAATGTCAAATGTGCATATATATTTATATAGAAGATAGGTTATCCTGTATACATATTTCCCACATATATAGTGTATGTATGTATTTTAAAGATTATTTTATGGGGATGTGTGTTTTCTTATCGTTTTCCTTCTCCATGTGCTTCTTTGTAACAAAGCTGTTTTTATTTACTGTAAAAATAAATAATCACTGGTAAGATCTTTGAGGATTCCTTTTTCTGCTTTACCGTTTTGCTATGCAAACATAAATCGTAAACTAATTTGGCTTGAAATAATATTCCCCACCATAAAAGAGTACAAGCTGTATCACTGTCCTAGCAAAAGATCCAATTCTACATGACGAATGTGTTAAATTATTTCATGCCTGTGTAAAATACCAAGAAGCTGTTGGATTAAAATACTCAGTAATAATTCTGTCACAAATTATTAAATTCGCATGTAACCAAATTAAGTGCAGCTTGGCATTTAATTGTAGAAGTTTAATATTTTGGAACTAAAAATTGTGATGAGCAACACCAAGCTACTCAATCTCCTGTCCCGATCCTATCCTCTTCCTCTCCCTCCTTTCTTCTTATTTTCTTTTTTTCTAATAAAACACCTGTACTTAACCGCAAGAAACTTTGTTGGCTTACCTTTTATCAAACTTCCTTCGTATATAAATTTGTATTAAAAGCTATTTTTCTTTCAAATAAATAAATATTCACGATTCTCAGTTTCTTTTTTTTATATGAGTCCCAACAGCTCCCAACCGTCTGGAGCCAGTGAGACTATGGCATTCCCGATTTGAGAATGTTGTGAAGCTGACGGTATTGGAGAGGGGGAGGAGAAGGGGAAGTGGAAGGTGGGGAATACCTGGCTATTCAGATCTGGTCACTAAACACGGCTAAAAGCCATTTCAAGCAACGTTTCAATTCTGAATGGTGGTATTTCACCAGGGCGATACTGAGAATATATTCCACTCTGGAACGTGGGCAAATATACAATATATTATTTTTAAATGAATCAATTGTGAAACACCACAAATTAATTAAATAAAAACTACTTGCACACGCCGGTATATGAACCCGCGACCTTCGGATTCGTGGTCCCTCGACCATGGAGGCCGTCAAGTTTGTTTTAAAGAAACAACACAAAACACCACAACACATCTTTTTATGTTTAAAAATATTTATAATTCATGAAATTTTTGAAATCAATAAAAATCGCCTAACCATGTAATTATTTTTCTTACAAAGCCTTAAATAATAACAAAAAGGTTAAACATAAAATTATCTTAAAATAGACGATATTCAAGTTTCTGAACACCGCTGGGTAAAGTAAAATATATGGTCTTGAACCACTGTGTTTTTATAAACTTACATTGATTTTCCTATGAGCCATCTTTGTGTTGCCACTTGAAAACCTTTTAAAGAATCGCAACGCCCTAAATTTTTATCTACATGCCGTAAATGCCGTACTGTATGTATTCTAGTTTAATGCTAGATGCAGCTTTGGAAAAAAGTATATGGCGTTCTACCTTATTTTTTTAAGGGTTTTCGTAGATGCTTTTTCTAAGCTCCTCAACTTGTGATGGAAATAACGAAACGAGCTGTAAATAGTTGATACGACATTGATACGTCAAACTGAAAAAAAGATGTTAAAATCACGATTATTAGGCGATTTTTTTGGAAAATCGTGCCTCATGGAAACTTTGGTGTATTTATTCATGAACCCCGCGTTAGTACTGTGGTGGGTAGCGTAGGTAAGTACCGAAGTAAATGCGCTGCGGATGAAATTATGATACCTCCGCAGTAAAGCAAAAGCCATCTCGAAGTTGTGAAAGTAAAGATGTGTTAGTGGAATCTTTCTTGTTCGTGCCGTATCTCGGCAAAACACATCCTTGATCTACGTCTTAGCCCGGAGGCAAACAAGAAAAGAATGTGCTGCCATCTACAGATTTTTTCACAAAGCTTCGGAGAAATAATCTGCTCTCAGAAAATCCCTTTATATAACACGCTTTAAAATGTTTTGCACCAATGCGAGAGTAATATTATTAGCAGATAACGGCGTTTATAGGCCTTATTGAATCTGTTCAATTTGTACGAATCTGCCTTGGTTAAGTGTACGCCTGTATGGTTCAGAGATATGTTTTTATTTGCTTTAACGTCAGGAGAGTCTTTGGCAGACTTTATTTAAGGCGCTTGGTGATTGATGGGCCCATTCCTTTGTTTTTGTTCTCTGTATTTATATTGACATTTAAACAGTCGGCATAAAGAAAACATTCTTCTCATTTCAGATACAAATATGGGTAAGAGCATGTTTATTTTCCTTTATTCATTTAATACGCATACACGCATTATATTTTAAAATGTTTCTCGAAAAAAAAAACAATTAATTAAGGGGGTTAATAGTATCATATTTAGATATAGAAATTAGGTACATGTCTGTTTTGACATCTTTAATGCACAATTGTCAACTACTAACCCCTCCCTACCCGATCCGATTCCTATTGTCACTGGAAAAAGAAAAGATCGAAGACAGTTCAATATCTACCGCTCGTCATGCAATAACAGAAGGTGTTTAACGCCGCGACCGAAGGATCTGGCCAATTCTGGATACCGTGAAGTTTCAGTGAGGTGAATTAAGTGCTAAAGGATATCCACTAACCAGGTAAGGTAGGCTTATTCAATTTCCGTGGCATCCTCCTGTTTCTCTTCAGTCCTTCCTTCACCTTTTTTTCTCATCTGGTTCTCCAGATTAACTTCGCCGCCAGCCCAGATTTGGGATTCTTTTAAAGCTATCGAAACATTGGTCCTGAGACGGATATAGGTTTTAAATTCTATCAATGCAATAGAAAAAACCGTATTTGAATTAAAATTCTATCCTCTTCCTTATAGAATAGATAGTAACGTTTCATTTTATTTAGGTTTAAATTTAAATTAGGGTCTTTACAGTCAATTTCTTGGTTTTGTGCAACAAGTGCATTAGGCAACAATTTGTTCATTATGATTTTTCTTTTCTCTTTTTGGTAATAATGTCATAATGATTCATGCGTAATTTTTTTTCCGATGTTAAACATTTTTATGATTGTCGTACTATTTTTTTTATTTAACTTCTCATTAGCTTTGTCTCTTACAACGAAATTTTATGTTATTCACAAATTTATCATATTAATTAGAGCATGCTGATTAGCATTGAACGTTACTGTATATAAAATGACAGGGACGGCAGTATGTATTTCTTATTTTCTTTGAAGTGAAAAAATACGGTAACTGACGTACACATTTTCGATTAGTACAATCGTGATATTTGTTTTTAATTTGTAAACACCCTAAATGCCATGACCATGTGAATATAACAATCATAACGGTTAGTTTAGTCACAAGATGTCAGAAGATCTATCATATTAAAATACTGTTTCGAATTTATCAGGTTATTCCGAAACACCACCGAACTGTACTGTTCATGGGTATGACTTTCTTAAGTGATGAGTTCTAAGCTTCGCTCTGAATCTGTCGAGTCTTTAATCAATCTTAAATCGTTTGACAGTGTATTCCAGGATTTAGAGCCTGACATGCTGAAAGCACGCTCACCGAACTCGTATAAGGTGTGCGCTTTGGTTCTGTAATATGCAAGCAATTTATTAGCCACAAAGTTTATTTTTTTCTTATGGTAACCCTTCATTCAAATGTCAACCGGCCGACTTTCTGTTATCCACAGAACAAGATAATGATTCACTTTTCTGCTCCCTGCTGATCCGGTCGTGTTGTCAAACTGGCTAGTAACTTGTAGATTTGCATAATGCATCACTTCTAGTCTTTTAAATATTCCTTCTGATTTTTGTACGCGTGAGAAATAAATCAAACAAATAGTGAACCTTTCTTTCATTTAATATCTCCGCGACAATCATTAACGTAAGCGTTCTGGTGAGTATTGGTAAGTATCATAGTACACTACACACCGCCGAACACATCTAAGACAGATAACCTCAAACGTTAAATTGGTGACCCCGACAAAAACGAATAATTCATAACGACCGGATCGCAGGAGTAGGATGGTGAATCCTGAGGTCATTTCCCTTCGATATACAAAAGAAGAATCGTCGATTCAAGCGGCGGAATTATCGTCGGATCTGACCCAAAACATTCAAGGAAAGGCGAATCAGACCCGATCCCACAGCTGAGACGAGATGATTGCCTTCTAACACGTAAATGTTAAAAAAAGTAAAAATTTTTAATTAATAACTTCATAGTGAAAATCAAGGTTTCATTATTTTTTTTTTAGAGTATTATTTACAAAATAATGTTACAATTTATTTTGTTTCAAAAGTGTTACAATTCAAAGGTGTTCCGTAAAAGCATACAATGCAACGCAAATAATGTTACAATTTATTTTGTTTCAAAAGTGTTACAATTCAAATGTGTTCCATAAAAGCATACAATGCAACGCAAATAATGTTACAATTATTTTGTTCCAACTTTCAAAATTTCAAATAATTTTAGAATCCATTTGTTTAAACATTAGTTTCTTTCAAACTTTTCATTATTTTCTATGAAAAGATTTTAACCATTTTACATTTCTTACAACCTTTTGAGATTTTAAATTTTTAAATTGTTATGGATTACGGATTTTAAAATGCAATCATTCTAACATACATCCTAACCTTGACAAATTTACACATTATCTTGCCATATTTGCCATACTTTTTGCCATATTTAATGCATAAAACTCTGACGGAATTATGTAATGACCACTCGTGAAGAAAAACCCAACGAAGAATCAAGTACAACAAATCTCATCGTAATTCCAAAAGAAGACATCGGCAAATTGAAGATGGAAGAACACAATGCACCGACGTCAGACGTTCAGCAGGTTTCTGTACGTTTACCACCCTGTTGGCGGTCCAACATCACTCTTTGGTTCGCTCAGGCGGAGGCTCAGTTCGTTAATTCACGGATAAAGGAAGATTTTACTAAATACAACATCATAATTGCTGCACTCGACCAAGATACCCTACAGTGCGTTAGTGACATCGTAACAAATCCTCCCGTACAAGAAAAATACGTACGTATCAAAACGGCACTCATCGAACGACTACAGGACTCGGAAGAAAAACGCCTTACTCGACTCCTCACTGGCATCCAGTTAGAAGACAGGAAACCAACAGGTCTACTCCGACATATGATGGAGTTGGCTGGACCGTCTTTAGCAAAGAGTGCAATCGTAAAAACATTATGGCTGCAGCGACTTCCGCAACATATCCAAGCGATCCTATCCGCGCTGCCAGACAACGACCTCAATCAACTTGCTTCTGCGGCAGATAAAATAGTCGACGTCTATAATTCGAACGAATGTGCTGCAGTCGAAAGAAACGAAAGGCCAGGATCCTCAAGACAGGAAGACAACTCGGTACTGCTGGACCTTCAAAAACAAGTACTCCAGCTCACCTTGGAATTGAAGCAACTGAAGGCATCGCAGGTCAATCCACAACCTGATTTCCACAGACGGGGTAGGCAGAATTTTCAAAATCATCATTATCAATCCCCAGCAAGACAAAATCCTCCAAGACGTTCAAGATCAGGATCACAGGGGAGATCTCCGAACAGAAATCCCAATGGATATTGCCATTGGCATAATAAATTTGGAAAAAAAGCATACAGATGCTACAAGCCATGCTCCTTTCCCAAAAATACACAGGGAAACGACAAGCGGAATTCCACAGTAGAGACATGTGAGATTCCTACAAACACTTGTCGTCTCTTTATATTTGACTGTGAAACACGTCAAAAATTTCTTTTAGACACCGGCGCTGATGTATCCGTCATTCCTAGACATTCCATCCAGAACAGGAAGTTTGTCACTTCTGATAACTGCCCAACTACTTTATACAGCGCAAACGGTACTAAAATCAAAACTTACGGCACAAAAATTCTAGATTTGAACCTTGGCCTACGCAGAACCATGAAGTGGAGATTTATAGTTGCAGACGTATCAAGAGCTATACTCGGAGCCGATTTCCTGCACAACTTCAACCTTACAGTTAATCTAAAAAAGGCTGTAATATCAGACCAGTCCACCGGATTATACATCAACGGCACGACGTACAAAGGAATATCCACGGGAATCTCAACGATTTCAAATACTTCGAAGTACCGGGATATTTTTAACAAGTATCCAAGTCTGACGCGCCCGACCATGAATACTAACGAAACCAAGAAACATACGGTGACTCATTTTATCGAAACCAGAGGCCCTCCTGTGACTGAACGTGCACGCAGGTTGGCACCAGCCCTACTAGAAGCAGCCAAACGTGAATTTAAATTTTTAATCGAACAAGGTATATGCAGACCTTCCAAGAGCAACTGGGCCAGTCCATTGCACATGGTGAAGAAACCCAATGGAGAATGGCGCCCTTGTGGGGACTATAGACGCCTAAACGCGAAAACAATACCGGACAAATATCCAATTCCCCAGCTCCACGACTTTGCCCACAAACTATCTAAGGCAAAGATTTTTTCAACTATAGACTTGACGCGGGCGTACCACCAGATACCCGTAGAACCAGATGATATCCCAAAAACGGCCATCATCACACCGTTTGGATTATATGAATTTACGTCTATGCACTTTGGTTTATCCAACGCAGCACAAAGTTTCCAGCGTTTTATGCACGCTATCACCAGAGATCTAGATTTTTGCTTTGTGTACCTGGATGACATATTGATCGCTTCAGCAAATGAAGAAGCACACCAGAGGCATTTAAACACATTGTTAAAACGTCTAGCTGACAACGGACTAGTTATTAACATGCAAAAATGTAAATTTGGTGAAACTACTGTGAACTTTCTGGGGCATACTATTAATCAAACGGGCATGACTCCCATCAAAGAAAAAGTTAAAGCTATAACAGAATTTCCGCTACCTAAAACTGCGAAAGGTCTACGTCGCTTTTTAGGTATGTTAAACTACTACCGAAAGTTCCTACCTAAAGCTATCGAAACTCAAGCTAAGTTGTTCGATTGCATCGCCGGATACAAGAAAAACGATAAGAGAACACTTACATGGAACGTTGAATTAACGAAGGCTTTCAATGACTGTAAAAATCACCTAGCTAATGCCGCGCTGCTAGCTCACCCGAAGTCCGATGCGAAGATCGCTATAATGGTAGACGCTAGTGACACAGCAATTGGAGCGTCTTTACAACAGTCCAACGGCGACACATGGGAACCACTTGGATTTTTTTCTAAAAAATTCACACCAGCTCAGCGGAATTACAGTACATTCGACCGCGAACTAACAGGTGTATATGAAGCCGTGAAGTACTTTCGCAACAACGTCGAAGGACGTAATTTTATATTGTACACGGATCACAAGCCAATCACCTTTGCCTTTAGCAAGAAACGAGCCTCTAGCTCTCCACGTCAAGAAAGACAGTTGGATTACATTGCACAGTTTTCAACTGATATTAGGCACATCTCTGGACTCCAAAATATAGTAGCTGACACCCTATCTCGCATTGAAGAGATAAACTGTCCTACTACAATTGACTATGGGAAGATGGCAGAAGCGCAGTGTCAAAACGACGAATGTATTAAGGCAAAAGATGACACCGGCCTCTCCCTGCGTCAAATGGTGATACCCGGCACTGACAGATCACTATGGTGTGACATATCAACTGGCCATGTCAGACCTTTTGTTCCAGCTTCCATGCGAACAGAGGTAATTAAAAGTGTTCACAATGCCTGTCACCCAGGCATTCAAGGGACAACGAAGACAATAAAGTTGAGGTTTGTTTGGCCCAACATGGCGAAAGATATAAAAAACTTCGTAAAACAATGTATCCCTTGCCAGAAAGCGAAAGTCACACAACATACGGCAGCTCCACTATCGACATACGTTTTACCAGAAGACCGCTTCCGCAATCTTCATATTGATTTAGTTGGCCCTCTTACAGCATGCAACGGTTACCAATACCTGTTGACGATGATCGACAGATTCACCCGCTGGCCTGAAGCTGTACCACTAAAGGACATGTCTGCTGAAACAGTAGCAACCGCACTGATGAACCACTGGATAACTCGTCACGGTACCCCGGAGACGATTACTACAGACCAGGGACGTCAGTTCGAGAGCTTCTTATTTAAGAAGCTAACAGATAAATTTGGGATCAAACATACAAGAACCACCGCTTATCACCCACAGGCCAATGGCTTAATAGAGAGATGGCATCGTACTCTGAAAGCCTCTCTTATGGCAAGCGGCGAGCCGAACTGGTTGGAAAATCTCCCACTAATTCTGCTCGGATTGAGATCCACAGTTCGTGAAGACCTAAAATGTTCCCCTGCTGAACTCACGTACGGTAGAACATTGAGACTGCCTAGCGATTTCTTCACCGAAACGCCTAGAGAAGATCCTGATACATACGTCGGTCGCTTGCAGAGGAAATTTGAAAATATAAAGCCAACACCTGCCAGCGCTCATGGATCAAGAAAGTGCTTTGTGCATAAAGACTTAGCTCAAACTACCCACGTCTTTCTCAGAACAGACGGTGGAAGAAAACCCTTTCAAAACCCTTATGAAGGCCCCTACAAGGTAGAAGAACGCGATGAGAAGACATTCGTCATCAGCATAAAAGGAAAACCTAAACGTGTCTCCATAGACCGACTGAAACCTGCTTTCATACCTGTAGAAGACAACGTGCCAGCTTACGCATCTGTCCAGGAACCACTCCCAGAAATCAAGAGAACAAGATCTGGTCGCAGAGTACATTTTCCCGACAGATACCTGTCGTAATGCAATTAAATTGGCAAATTAAATTAATTATTTTCTTTCTACAAAAACCATA
The DNA here is from genome assembly GCA_022606495.2 of Halesus radiatus. Classification (NCBI taxonomy): domain Eukaryota; kingdom Metazoa; phylum Arthropoda; class Insecta; order Trichoptera; family Limnephilidae; genus Halesus; species Halesus radiatus. Next base: position 8,831 of record JAHDVE020002832.1, read on the forward strand.
TTAATCTCAAAGAGGTTACAAGAAATTTAAAAAAATAATGCCTAAATATCATATTCAAGACATAGCTAACCATGTATATTTTTTTAAAATTACTGATACTAAAGTCTACAATTTTTGTATAAATTTTGAACTCTAGTACTGTTGTATACAATTTTTTTCTCAAAACATAGCGCAGAAACACTATGTAGAAAGAAATGCATCACGGTCATCGACGAGATGAACCGTTGTAATACTGAAAAGTTTTTCATCTTTAAAAACATGTTCACTATGTAACTAATTGTAAGAAAATGAAAGGGTAAAGTAAACAAACCATTCAACTAGCTATAGTAATTTAAACATTACACAAAATCTTACACTAAATATAGAAAATGTATCATATATAAATATAATAGCATAAAAATATCTGTTACCTAAAGAACATGATAACATGTGTTATGCTGACCATATAATCAACATAACACATGTTAAAAGGTTATTACTAAATTATTATGTACTGATATATTCATCATCTTACCGAAGCATAGGTAAGTAATCGTACAAAATATACTCTTGTTCGTTCATGAAAAATGATAATACTATACAACCACAATAACGATAAGTTAGAAATAAACACTCAAAATAAGACTCAAATTTCATGAACACAACTTTATATTTTTGTGATAAGCATAAATTAAAAACATTTAGATTTTAAGCTTAAGTTTAATAATAATTTTCTTTTTATTCCAGTGATAGGGAAATCACTTTGTTAAAAAATCCTGTATTATACTTACCATATATATATATGTAGATTTTAATCAAGCTTAAGTTGTCTGAAATAACGACTTGTATTTAATCGTAAGTCACTTGACTCCTTTCTTTATTTGCTCAAAGCAAAATGTTTATTTAGAAGGTAGCTTAAGTATTTATTATTTATACTATTAATACAATTTAAGATGACTTGTAAAGTGATGTTATATATTTAAAATAAGTCTTAAAGAAAAATGTCGAATGTAATTATTTTTAGTTTATTTACAATATGCAAATGTAACACAATTATCTTTGATTTATATTAATCAACAATAAGCAATTTGGAGTATATACTTATTGATCTACATCAAAGATAATTGTAAGAATATGTATTAGTATTACATCCATACTTTAAGATTATGCAATTTTAAGTCGTTTAAGAAACTGGGCGGAAGGTATGTAATATGCAAGCAATTTATTAGCCACAAAGTTTATTTTTTTCTTATGGTAACCCTTCATTCAAATGTCAACCGGCCGACTTTCTGTTATCCACAGAACAAGATAATGATTCACTTTTCTGCTCCCTGCTGATCCGGTCGTGTTGTCAAACTGGCTAGTAACTTGTAGATTTGCATAATGCATCACTTCTAGTCTTTTAAATATTCCTTCTGATTTTTGTACGCGTGAGAAATAAATCAAACAAATAGTGAACCTTTCTTTCATTTAATATCTCCGCGACAATCATTAACGTAAGCGTTCTGGTGAGTATTGGTAAGTATCATAGTACACTACACACCGCCGAACACATCTAAGACAGATAACCTCAAACGTTAAAGTTCCTTCAACCTTTAACCTAGCTGATGATGTCGCTGATCTAAGAGTTGACTGTAATGAATTGGAATTTTAAGGAATGCGCAGTTCCGATAAGTAAGCCGGAGTCATTCCGTTTATTGATTTAAAAATCAATTAGCAAGGTTTAAACTGAATTCTTTCGGGACATTTGAGCCAAAAACGTGATAAAAGAGTTTGATTTTTAAACAAAGCTTTTTAAGTTTCAGCACTCAGTGCTATTGTCAAATAAAGGTATACCTCTGCCGTGAAAATTTATAGTATTTTATTATTTAATCATCGAAGAAGATAATATTGACAAATCCTAAATGAAACACGAAACCGAAAAAAAACACAGAAAATAAAAATGTATTAGTCGCATCTAGGAATCGAACCCAGGACCTCTGTCTTACCGGGACAACCGCTCTACCGACTGAGCTATTGAGACCGGTTCACTCTACGCCATCTTCATCGATATCATACATCAAATCCAAGACTTCTCAATAATATCCTCCATTTTAAATCCCATATTATTGGCGGTTGTCTTTATGATGATTACAAAGTTCTTTCCGAATACAATAGCAATCTAGATAGTGTCTTCACCTATCCGATTTTTATTTATATGAGACATCTATTGACTTTTCTACAAGATATCCGAGACACTATCTAGATTGCAATTGTATTCGGGAAGAACTTTGTAATCACCATAAGGATAGCCACCAATAATATGGGATTTAAAATGAAAGATAATATTGACAAGTCTTGAATTTGAAGTACGACATCGATGAGGAAGGCGTAAAGTGAACTCTTCTTATTAGCTTAGTCGGTAGAGCGGTTGTCCCGGTAAGACAAAGGTCTTGTTTTATTTAGGATGTATTAGTATTATCTCATTCAAGGATTAAATATTACAATGCGGTTTATAAACTTTAGTAAGTTATTAAGAAATTGAATATTTTATTATCCTTATAAAGTCAAATAATGCTAATATTCTAAGCAACTCAAAAGATTAACAGGGTTTTATTAAATAACGAAAACCTATACGAATTTACAGATGTTCTGACCTGTTGCAGTATGAAAAGGTTTAGAATATTTGTAGAATTAGCTACCAAGAGAGATATTATCAGATATTTGCAAAACATTGTGGGTTATAGGTAGAGGAAAAAAAATTGTGAAGTTTTGTGGAATGAAACTAATTTTATATTGTACAGAAAAAAAATTGGCGCTCCTTCAAATAAATTTCTAGTTTTTTCACTGTTCAAAATGTTAAAATAAGCATATAAGGGGTATTGTATTCACAATAATTGCAAAGCAAAAGTTTTCCAGGTAAAACACACTAAAAGGGTTTTAAATGGCTCAATAAATATACACGAGCGTTCTGAACAACCTCTCATGAACGTAAATGACCCTTTTACGACATACATCACTGTTTATTGCGTTAAAATTAAAAATATACTTCAGAAGAAAGGATCCGATTCATAAATAGTGTAACCTTTCCTAGGTGCAAACACGAAACCCTTTGACCTTTTCATTAACCTGTTATAACGATTTACAACGACTGGTCATTCCCCCAGAACAAATAAACCGTAGTTAAATTTAAAGATTTTATTCCCTAAGCCCTCTTTAAATACAGAATTTATTCTCCGTCTTAAAGGAACGCGGGATATCTCAATATCTTCCCCGAATTAGACATTATCTTTATTTTCAAAGGCCGTTAACTTGGGCCTAGTTTACTAAAGATACAATTTAGATGAATACATTATTTTGACGATTCTGCTCTCAAATCTTAAGAAAAAACCGGAAAATCAGTGTATATCAAGAAACAACCTCCACGGTAAGGGGGTAAGGTTCTCGAATACGAATCTGAAGGACGTGGGTCCAAATCCCGGAGTGCGCAAGTAAATTTTATTTAATTGATTTGTGTTGTTTCACAATTAAATAATTAAAAATAATACGTTATGCATTTGCGCACGTTCTAGAGCGGAATATACTCTCAGTATCGCCCTAGTGAAAGACCACCATTCTGAATTGAAACTTGAAATGGCATTTAGCCTTGTTTAGTAACCAGATCTGAATAACCAGGTATTTCCTCACCTCCCTCTCCCTCTTCTCCTACCCCTCCTCTATACCTTCAGACTCACAACATTCCCCAATTGGGGATGCCATAGTCTCACTGGCTCCAGACTGTTGGGAGCAGTTGGGACTCTTGTGGGGTATTCACATAAAAAAACAAATACTCTCGAATGGTGACCACAACTGAAAGAATATTATAATGGAAATATTGCGACCCATGAATATCTAGTTTCCTTTGTAATTT
>JAHDVE020002833.1:0-20364 GCA_022606495.2 Halesus radiatus
GTAAATGATAATTTCATTTGCTACAAAAAATTTTTATAAATACGAAAATCACAATTTACGTAAGAACACATATTTTTTATTAAAAAAAAATTACATCTCTAGTAATTCACTTATTTTAATTAATAATTTTAAACACGACAATCACGGAAAAGGGTCAATTGATTTTTGCAAATTTGATGATTTTTTTGACAAACCTGCGCACACGGTAATTTAGTAGATTCCCAAAGTTTGCACGCTCGCACGGTTTACCATTGAAAGGCAACTAGTATGTTTTATATGAACTATTTCTTAGGACAGAAAGTCGCATAGTCGCTTAAATTATAAAGCACATATGAGATTCATTCTGGACTCGATCTCGGGCAGTATTACCGAGACGTCCTAAACGGAGGTAATTTGATTGGCGCGCTGTGTAATGTCATAAAATTATGATACAAGTTTGTCCTATTTTCTTATCTTTTTTATGGAAGTTCACTCCACAAACGCACTTTAGAAAAAAACCACCATTCTATCTGATCAAAATCTGTCACTTCTAGCTAAAAAAACCCCCCCCATAAATATACTTTGCTATTTTAACAAAACATGTTCTTATCTACTTGTGGCAATTCGAATGCTTTTACTAACATACCACATAAAATCTTTATCTCTCCAAGATCTTTAGAAGACAAATATAATCAATATAAGTAGGTAGGTACGGAGCCTGAATTCTGTTATATTTACGGACAATCCACCCACATCGGTCAGATAATATTTCGATACCTTAGTTCAATAGTGAACTAACTCGAAATACCTAATTTTGAGAAAACTGGATTTGTAAATTATTCATAAAGACATCGCTCCGATGTTAAGTTATTTTGTCCACCTATAACATATGGCTACAATGTCATCTTTCTCCATTGAATTAAGAATGTGCTGATTTAATTACAATTCCAAAAAGAATTATCTGACTACATAATTAGGACGAATCAGACTTATTTTTTATTGAAATACCATTTTTCATCATTAACTCAAAACCCAAAAATGTTGAATTATTTCCCTATTGAACTAAGGTATGGTCAGGATCAGGGTTATATGTAATATTAGGTTCGCTGCTAGTAGTTGATAGTAGTAGTTGTTGATATTTTTATAATATTGATATTTTTATAATATTAATATTTTTATAATATTGGTTCTTTTATAATTTTGATATTTTTTATGATATTGACATTTTTATAATATTATTTAAATCGGTGTTATAAAATTGGACTCTAGTATCTCAATAACAAAACTGTCATACTTTTTCCATTATTTTTTCTTTTTAATTTTTTTTTCAACTTATGTACATTGATCACAACACGCACGCGCCTAAATATAATAATTTTGCCCTACATTTGTATGATGATTGGAATTTATTGTTGTATTATATTATATTGTTGAAATAAACTCCTGCTGACAAGCTACTTGCAGTGGCTTAGCGGGTATAAGTTCCCACTGTATATAATGAATATTATACAAAGAAAAAAAAAAGAGTACATAATACAACAATAAATAAAAATTATCATACAAATAGTAGAGCAATAATGGGGAAATATAGGCACGTGCATGTTATGATCAATATAAACAAGTTGAAAAAAATGTGAAAAATAGTATAACAGTTTTCTTATAGTGATAAGATTAAATGATATTATAAAATATTAAAAGATCTGCAGGTATTCCACACATTGAGAATACAAAACAGTAGTACAGTTTTGGTACAGTGGGGATAGACTTAATATAATGGTAGCAGATAGACAATTTTAAAGATACCCGCAGATATACAATCAAATAGACTATCATATTTGTTTAAATGACAACATTCTTATTCGTTCTTACTAGCAAAATACATCAATGCATATGGCCACTTCCCAAAAGCCAATACTTTCTTCATAGAGCAATTGTTTTAAATTCGTTTGGAAAATTGTTAAATATTAATGGTATATGTATTCAAGGGTTCATTGACCATATTTATTTTGAAACATTAGTACACAGATACAGAAATTTTAGATTATTTTCTTTTTCCATAATACGTTCTTCCTTCAGTTAGTTATGTACCTTCAACTTGTTTGATGTTCTAAAAATATTCCACTAAACCAAGAAACGAAATATATGAAAACCACATGAAAGTTCCTGGGAATGAGAAACTCGAGAATTTTTCTTTTTACCATTATACTATATTGCCAAACCTTCTTCTTCCCCATCTCCTTCACATCCCACTTCTCTAAGCCTCACAACATACCTCAATTGTGGATACCATAATCCTACTGACTGCTGGGAGTTGTGCAACTCCTGTGCGATATTAACGTTAAGTATATTGTTCTTAGGTAGCAAAAGCCATCAAAGAGTCATCAATTTGGTGTCAATCCAAGCCATTACTTAAACTCCCAGATCGACTACTTTCTTTCAACTGTAAATATTGAGCATTAGATAAAATTATCAATCTATGGAAGAACATTATCATCATCTCCGGCCTGCGCAATTATTCCAAGAATGCTGGCGGCAATCCTGCCAAACCTCTCCCGGTTCTTAACCAACCGGATTTTTTTCTCACTTTGATCTCCTGACCACTGACGAATAAATGCTCCCCAGTCCCGAAAATCTGTTTCATTCACATTGACCAACTGATTCACATGACAAATTTTGGAATGTACGACACTTTATTGAATAATAAAGGTTTTTACCAAAAATATGTTTCGATGGATATTTACATTAATAGTAAGGTTACATTATTAAAAATATTAATTGAAACTGTTGAAGAAAAATTGTCACAATACAAATTCCCACGCAAAGAGCCTGTCAGGTTTCTTCTAAGAAGATAGAAAGACAGGATTGGGATGCTCTCCATAATACTCCAGTAGAACTAATCTGGGCACGTAACACAGTTAACATTAAGTTATCAGTTGAAATTTGTTGAGATGAAGAAACGTAGGTCGCCCACGATTGAAATGAACTGAAGACATAGACATGACCGATAGAAATCGGTAAAACTGGAGCAATGTCCAAAGCTGCCAGCTGGTAAAATCAGAAGATTCACAAAGATAACGAAAGGGGATTAAGTTTTTCTTATAAATATAAATGGAGAAACGAACGATAAAGTAATCGCAAACATTTTCGCAAAACATTTCTCATCTCTACTCCGACCTCTGCGATCTCAAGTGAATCACCATCTAGTCGTTTCACAAATGAAGACAGCAGCATCTCAATCACAGTAGACGTGATCAAAACCGCTTTGAGATACATGAAAGCTGGGAAGTCAGCAGGCCATGACGGAGTGATTATTGAACACATTAAACACGCTGGAGGATCAATTTTACTGCTGCTGGCCAGGTTATTTACTGATATTTTTAAGTAGGGATACTTACCAAATAAAATGACAAGAACCGTAATAAGACCCATTCTCAAATCTAAATCGTCGGACTCAACCGCCCAGGACAGCTATAGACCGATCTCGCAAGATTATCCGAACGTTTACTACTAGATTCCAAAGGCGAGCTCTTAGCGTAAAAGCCAAAATTCTCAGTAGAAGATTTCGCCTTTGTAGTACCGCTGTGAAAAGGACTCTCTTGCCTTCTGCGAATGTTGTACACTTGCGAACTCCGTGCAAACTATAAAAATAGTAGTAAGGTAAGACTTCGTGTACAGTATAATAATGCCTTCCGCAATGTTTGGCCTCCCCAGATACTGCAGCGCTTCCAGTATCTTCACGGAGAGGGGAGTTTCCGGTTTTGTAACCCTTATAAGATCCAGGGTGGCTGGAATGAGGAAAATAATAAACAGCTCCAAGAATATCCTCATCATGGAGGCCCCCCTCGGTCCAGCCTCCATCATCGACGCATATTGGAGAAAGATATTGGCCCCTCACAATTTAAATGCCAAAGCACCTTAAAGACGTTATTTTGATGTATTTTTTATTTTATTTTATGTGTGATGTATCATTCACCTACTATCTTATTATTATTTTATCTTTTTAAACTTTTGTATATATTTTGTATATTTTTTTATAACTATTGCATGTATATTTTGTATGCAATGTATGTGACTGCACTAATCTCCCCACATACCAGAATAAACATTTATTTATTTTTTAGAAGAGTAAGTTTTTTTTTAAACTTTGAAGGCGGGCAATTATCCTGGAATAATTTTCATCTTTAGAATACTCGTACCTTTCTAGAATATCTTTGGCTAGTTATCTAGCAAAACTCCAGGCGTTATGTAACAAACAGCCGGAATAATAAGAGTTGACATGAAAAATGCTAAACCGCGTTGACCGCTCCGGGAAACTTTTTTTGTGGAAGTTATTCAGACCTTTTGTTGAGTCGATGACTGAATTATTTTGTTTGATGACCATGACCGGTATCATGACCTGCTCAGGAAAACATGAGATAGTTTCCGAGTCTTTTATTTATATATTGATAGTCGGGCAAGGTTAAACGAAACGTAATATGCGCTCACAGATGGCGCTAATTAAAATATTTAAGGAATAACACTTTTGGCACGTAGTACTTTTAAAGATTGAAATGTATGCCCGCCAACGAATATCTCAATATTTAAAAGCATTAAGTGCGAAAATGGTTTTTCAAAAATATTTTAATTTGCACCATCCGTGAACGCGTGTCACGTTTCGTTAAACCTTGACGTTTTTTTTAAATTTAGAGTTGTTTCGTAAAAGCTTATGGTTGAATTTTTGCCATACGATTGTTTCTATAAAAATGCCAAATAAAAAAGCTTTCTAGACTGAAGCTCGTGGGATTAGTTATTTTAAGAGAAGAGTACGATTAACTACAGAACCAGTACTCGGGTCGGAATATATGATTTAATCACGTTATTATAATAGTGTTGATTCTCAAACATAAACCACTCTTTAGTATGGAGGAATATCAGTGCGTACGATTAAAATATAGTTGCAGTATACCGTACAGCTCGAATAATAGTCTTATTATTGGGCTATTCAAGCGACAGTAGTTTATGTCTGAGCGAAGGTCTGTCCGTAAATACTTCTCTTCGTCATACTGTCTCCACGCTGGATTGGAATTCCTTGGTCCAAATTTAAGTCCTGTTAACGCGAGACAGGTACGAAATCAATACTGTCAGCATAATCCTCGATCGCCCAATTAGATCTGAGGCGATGTGAACATTAGCATGTATACACGCTTCCGACAGCATTTTGTCTTACTTACGCCTACTTATCGTTATTAGCGAGAAAGGGACGAGTGTATACGATCATCGAATTGAAAAGATTTTACAGTTATTCGATAAGTATAACATTTTATATCGTTATCGTGTTTAATTCGAAGAACTCCACTTTTTTTTAATATTATTTAAAATAAATCAAATTTTATAATTTGGTAATCGAGACAATAATAACCAATCTCAAATGAAATGTGAAACTGAAAAAGACACAGTAAGTAAATATGTATCAGTCGCATCTGGGAGTCGAATCCATGATTTCGGTCTTACCGGGACAACATTCTACCACTGAGTTAATGATACCAATTTATCTTTCGTCATTTTTATCGACATCATACTCCCATTTTAAGAATTATTAATATCATCTTCAATTAAATTCCCATATTTTTGGCTGCTATCTTTTTGTATGATTGCAAAGCTCTACCCGAATGTATTTGCAATCTATATAGTGTCTCGGATATTCTATCTATTCGATATTTATTTATATGGGCATCTGTTGACTTTTCTACAAATTTATAAATAATATTCAATTTATTTATGTGTTATTTGTTATTTTATTTGCGTCTTTTTCTGTTTCGTGTTTCATTTGAGATTTTTTAATATGTATTATCTTCAATGATTAAATAGTAAATTGAGGTTTATATGCTTCAATAAGTTATTTATATTTCAGATTATTATTATTAATTTTTTTATTATTTAAAAAAAAATGAAAAGGTTATGAATTATGTTCTTCTGTGATTTTTGTCAAATAAGGCCCTAAGTACACAAGGCTACGCAAGTATCCGATACTCGGCGACTGGAGTATCTTCGCGACTACCGCAATACAGCGGCAAGGAGGTTCCTACACTACGCAGCAATACGTGTTGGCGACATTTGGCGACTCGTCGGCGACGCCATTCTCCGGCGACCAGTTTGCTGAGGTCTTCACATTCAAGTAGCCGCGACTGTAAATAGATATATTCCGTCCAAAATGCGACATTAATTATATTTTTGTGATTCTTTTGTCACACCGCATGTGCTTTAGATCAATGCCAAGATAACAATATTTATCTTTGTCTCTAGGCATGTGCAATCCTATTTTTATTTTTATATTTACTTCTATCTGAATTATGAAACTCACATATTATTATATTATCTGTGTTTGTTTATCTATTTTTAAAGACGAACTTTTCTTTCACCGTTTTTTCTTAGTATTTTCATTTATATGATTCAACTAACATATATATTTTTAATATTCTGTTTACCTAAAGGAATCTTTTAATTACTATATTTAATAATATATTTGTACCAGACGTAATGACACAAAAACGAACTATAGGGGACAGCTGATCCCAATCTGCGGAGAGGGCTGGGAGGAGAGAAAGCACAACCTACCGTTCCCTCTGCAAAAAGGAACGATACTAACGACAAGACCTTTTTTACGACTTTGGTAATTTGTAAATTATTCTGCTCGAGGACGTGTCCGTGTGACGTTGCTTGTTCTGGGTCAAGTGAGAGCTAATAGTCCGATGGGGGTCCAGGGTAAGCGGTGGTCAGAAGGAAAGAAGGCGAGTAGATCAGAAGTCAGAGCGGTCAATCGAGGAAGCGGAGTATCTTGTCAAGCTGGCGGTCGCTGGCTAACCGACACAAACTGACTTTCGCAGACCTACCGAGCTCTGCGTATGTTTGACAAGCACCTCTCCCTTCCTCCGTTCTCATTCTGATGTTTTATTCAAGTCATTCTAGAAGTAGCTGGGTACACTCCGCCACTCGAAGATATATATTTACAAAGGCATCGGGAGTCAGAATCGTTTGTTAACAGGGAAACAATATTTATTATGCGATCCGACTCCCTTTCAAATTAGAAATAATATCAAGTGGAATATGATAAATGTGAAGGCGAAAATGGCCGCGTCAAAACCTTCTGGGAGAGGCGAACACGTCCGACATACTATTGTATAATTTATGAACCTCCATCATGTGTCTAGACACAGAAATTTTCCGAGTGGATTTTTTTCAGGCGTCGAACAATCCATTGTAATTATGTTTTATCTTGATAAATATAAATAAAAAAGATAAAATATTTAATACTATTCTTGGTGCTTGCGACTTGAGTATACAAAGTACGAGGAGCCTAATATGTTTGAAATATACTGTGTGAAGGCAATGCATATGTGCGAGTTCTGTTTTCGACTTGTGAGACCAGCAATGATTGACACGGTTAGTATGGCTCTGGTGAAAGGCGGAACGATGCTTGAAATGCCTTTAACCGTATTTAGTGACCAGATCTGAATAGCTATGTACTTACTACTTAACCTTCCTCTTCCCGTTTACTTTTAATATTCCGGTTCCTCCAGCCTCAAAGCATTCCCCAAATTGGGGATGCTATAGTTCCGATGGTTTCGGACAGTTGTGACTGTTGTGCCGTCACGTTAAAAAATCTTACATAATTTTTTGGTGTTGTGTAATATTTGAATTGAGAGTAAAAAGCTCCCGGCGCGGCGGCGTATTTTTCTAGCCATTACTAACTGCGGTAAGGTAATTTTTTTCTTCCTTCGGTTTGACAGTTTTTTTCTTCCTTCGGTTTGTAAGTTCCTCGACTACGAAACCGGAGGTCGCGGGTTCGTATAACGGCGTGCGCAAGAAAATTTCATTTAAATAAATATTTACACATTCAATGTATATACAATAATATATATACTTGCGGCACGCTCCGGAGTGGTAGATACTCTCAGTATGCCCTTGGTGAAAGGGTATACAGAGAAATTTTAAAATTGAAACGTTGCTTTAGTCATGTTTTTTAAGTAGATCTGAATAGTCAGGTACCTACCCACCTTTCTCCTTCCCATCTCCTTCCCTTTCCCATCCTCTTCAACCTCACAACATACGCCAATTGGGGATGCCACAGCCTTGTGTGGAATAACGTATTTTCATAAACTACGAACACCGTTAAATATATATTGAAGATTTAAAGTTAATATTTCTGATTCTGATAATCGCACAAAAATGTGTAATTTTAATATTTTCATTAATATTTATTGATTTATACGATCTAAAATTGCACATCCGAAACGGTTCCAACAGGCTACGTCATTATAATGTACGTAACGCTACTGCTGGTAAGACGGCTGTCACCTATGTGACGTTGCTTGGCGTGACGTGAACGACGCCATATTTTTTTGTATTGTGTACGACCTATATGGGCTTATACATATTCATTTAGTTATAATAGTCACACAGGTGCAAAACACATCACATTAGGCACATAGACAAAATAACGAACAAATACAGGAATAACATAATGTAAGTACCATTCCAAGTAATAATTTGCTACAGAGAAGAATATTCTAAACATACCTCACATTCACTGATACTTATACTCTAGACACATACTCGTATATTAATAATTGTTGAGGATGTATGCAATAATCGTCTGTTTGTATTTGTATCCCGAGCAGTTGAACATATCTACTATGTCTGAAAATGTGTCTGCGTGGAGTCCAGGTAAAAGAGAATTTTACGAACATAAATGAATATGTCGTTTTGGTGGCATATCAAAAATGGCACATTTTAAATCGTTACAGGAAATCTATCCGGAAATATGAAAATGCCATCAATATCGCAATTTTTGTCTTTATTTTTGTAGACATTGAAAAAATACAGTGAAAATACCCTATTCATATTAAAAGTGTTTTTAAATAAATTGATCAAACATTTTAAAATACCGATATTCTTCATTAAACAAATAATCAATTTCATTGGTTTTGTCTGGGGCTCGGGAGATGAATACGTAAATCAGCGATCAGTTTCCTTTCAAATCGGTTTAGAGAGCACTTCTATTGACTTTCTGTTCAGTGTCTATCTATCGAGCGTCTCGTTTTCAAAACATACCATAATAAAAGATATTTATGTAATTGTACAGGTTTGTAGTCAAGGAATTCTCGGCCATTTGAAATATTCCATGGACATCAAATGAGTGCCATATACATTTATAAATTTTAATAACGTGTACATTTAATGTGGTGACATTTTATTTGTAACACGAAAGCAATTCTTAATTTTCAATTGCCCGATAAACCTATATAGTTAAATGCTATGTGCTAAAACGCCCGTAAATTATTGCCTGCCAGAGAACTCGGTCATCAAAAATAACATGACATCATCGAGAGTCCTTTCAAGCCAAGAAAGTTAAGTATGCCATTCACAGGCGGACCGATCCGCCGGATCGGTTCGTTCGCACTGAAAATATGTCCTAACATGCAAGGAAAAGAAACCAAAATAAGAAGGGGCGAGCTAGGCGTTCCGGCAATTTAAGTAAAAAGTTCGACTTGTTTACAAGTTTAAAACTGAATTGGATTTTGACCTTTGTACAAATCTTTTGTAATTTGCTTACTGCAGTAAAAAAATACGCGAAACAAACGTGGAAGGCAGTGAACCAAAGTTGGTGCCAAAATGGGTGTCACGTGACCTTTGCCTCCAGTCGTCGAATTTGTATTTAGGGCAACATTATTAATTCTGACGTCAGTGTTGTCGCTCGGATAATTTATAAAGCGCCGTTTTGTGAAAATCACCTAATCAATCAATCTATACAAATATTTCTTCCAATGTTCTATCATATTACTAACATTTTTTTATGTGAGTTCCGCATAAGAGCCCATAACTGCTCGCAACCGTCTAGAGGCAGTGATACTATGGCATCCCTAATTGGGTTATATTGTGAGGCTGAGGGTAGTGGGGATGGAAAGGAGATGGGAAATAGAAAGGTGAGCAAGGACCTGGCTATTCAGATCTGGTCACCAAATACGACTAAAGTCATTTCAAGCAATGTTTCGACTCTGAATGGTGGTCTTTTTCTAGGGCGATACTGAAAATATCTACCTCTCTGGAACGTGCCACAAATATAGTATACACGTGAATAATTGGATCGATTGTAAGAGCAATTTCACCTTTTCTTGATAAAGGAGGCATGATCTGGCCGTCCAACGCACACCGTAGTCCGTGAACGACTGAGCAGTGAGCAGTCCAGCAATGGGCACTTGAGCACCGATTGAGGCCTCGTGTAGTGAACGGGCAAGGGCTGAAGGGTCAGCGGTCGGGTTGGGGCTCGCAGTCGGGTCCGGGTTCGTTGTGTGACTGAGGGGCTTTAATGTTTTGCCATTCGCAGTATTTCACACCAAGCGCCGAGCGATTTTTCTACACGAACGCTTTCAAGCGTGGTTTAAATTGACAATAAAAAAGGTCCCGACTACTTTTTAGCGAGCAGACACTGAAAAAGTTGCCATTGTTGCCGTGTTGCCGATAGTCATTTTTAGTGACTGTTTTGGGTTAGAATATGGCTATCGATTGCTCTGTTATGTACCTCATCTATAATTATAATGCCAATATTATTGTAATCAATATCAATGGAAAGTTACTGTGTTTTAACTACTGCTATTGACATAACCCTGGGATGAGATTGTAATGTTGTATATGATCCAACGATAAAGATATAGAAATGAGAGTTGAACGCCGTAGCCGGACCGGTAGTCTTGATATCCGACCATTCCTACAATCATAATATCATAAATAAACTATATTCAAGCAAAATATCTGAATAATTCTCACCACACCCTAACGACCTAACACAATACAGAACCTCAAGGAGGGTTCAGTTAAGAACAGCTAAATGGTCCGCGGAACAAGTTAGCACCAAAACCGGATAGGTACGTAACAGCTATTCAATCCCGTATTTTTTTACTGAACGAGTATCTTTAATCGGAAATATAATATTCTAATGTAGTATGTAATGCAAATAAAGTTATCATCATTATAGAAAAAAAAAATTTAAATCATTCTTCAATGTTTACATTAAAATAATGAATACTAAACCAACCCAAGAATTATACGGGTGATTTCGTTAGGTTAGGTTATGCTACAGAATTATTTAAAAATATATTTTTATTAAAGAAAAAAAAAACTCTTTACTAGGTATATAGAGCCATAATGTGATTTTTCACAAAAACGGCGCTGTATGCTGATGATGCCGTGCTGTTTGCTAACAGTATGGAAGATCTACAGTCCCTCGTATCTAGGATGAACGAAGTATGTATGAAGAATGAGCTAATGATGAATGTAAATAAGTCCAAAGTCATGGTGTTTGAAAGAGAGAGCACGAAAACAGTGTGCAATATAGTTGTGAATGATGAATACTTGGAGCAGGTCGATGAGTTTGTGTATTTGGGAAGTATGTTTACGAGAAATGGAAAGACTGATAGGGATATCGAAAGAAGGGTGAATGCAGGAAACTCCATTAATGGAGGACTGAACGCGGTTGTTGCAAACAAAAAGTTGTCCAATGAAGCGAAGCTAGCAGTCCACGATGGAGTGCTGATACCAACCTTGGTATGGCAGTGAGGCATGGAACTGGCAGAGGAAGGATGAAAGTAGACTGAATGCTGTATAAATGAGATCTCTGAGACGAATGTGTGGTAAAACCATGTATGATCGAGTGAAAAGTGTTGAGATTCATAAAGAATGCAAAGCTGATGTAAGCGTAGTGAGCAAGATTAAGAAAGGGACGCTTAGATGTTTCGGGCATGCAGAGCGAATGAACGAAGAGAGGAGTGTAAGGAGAATATATGACGCGAATGTGAATGGAAGAAGAAGCCGTGGACGCCCGAGGATGACATGGCGCGATCAAGTGAATCAAATACTCGAGTCGGGCCATGTCAGAAGTCGGAATGACAGAAGAGAATGTATGAGGCGTGGTATGAATGTGAATGAAGCAAGAAGTGTATGGCAAGATCGAGTTGTTTGGCGGTCCCGTCCTCTCTGCCTACCCCGGCGGAGAAATGGCGTGATGGTTAGTTAGTTAGTTAGTTAACGGCGCTATTGAAATCATCCAAATATTATTATTATAAAGATCTTACAAAAAATACCACCCAATATAAAAGAAAATAATTTTTTTTTGAAATTAAAGAAGGAAGTAGCGAAATACGTAAAGTGCAATTTTTAATGTCGTATTTTGTGAAGTTTAATTTGTAATTCTTACTTGTATATTGTGACTTAAATTGGAAAAAAATGTGTTTAAGATATACCTATTATATTCATATTAGAATACATGCAACCAATGTACTTGTGTTCTATTTTAAGTTAAATATATATATATATTTTTTTAATCTAGCAAACTTCGTTTCCTTCATGATTTCAATAGTTAAATAGTTAGTCTTAAAAATATGTGAATGAAAAAAAAAAAATTTGCATTACAAGGAAAAGAATATCAGTCGCTTCCAAATATTTTTCTTCTGTGGTGTTAGAGTATAATCTGAAGTGTAAAAATACGGTTTCTGGTGCGTTTATTGGTAATATGTGAGCTCCAGTAACAATATTTATTAGTTGATTATCTTGTCATATTCCATTCTAAATCAAATATATCTTGAAAATGCATATACACTGTAATAACATTATTGTGCAAGCGAAGCTCAGCTAGAAAAATGCAGTAGTTACTTCTTATCGTTCGACATCTTGGGGGTAAACGATTACATTACTTATTATTTCTTATCTAAGAATTATGCTGAAGTAGCGATCAATGTATGTTTCCAAGGCAGTATAATTAATATTCTCACAGTATTACGTGTACTGATATTAACGTAGAATAGATGGATATTTACATTTAATGTTTGAGTAATAATAATAATAATAATAATATCCTTATTGTAATTAAATTTAACTATAACTAAAAGACATGTATTTGTATAATATAATAATGTAAGTGTACAGTGGTTTATAAAGTAAAATAGAAAATAATATAACAACAGTTATAGTTGAAGTTTCACATAACCCGCCTCACTAGGCGAGCCTGTGTTGAGGCAGTAATTTTGCAAATTATTTTATAGTTTTAAAATACCTATGAATATATACTTATATATATGTTTCGTAAATCGTTGAATCAATAATTTAGAATATGGGTGAGTGCACCGGTAAATACCCTATCATTACTTTTAATCCAATTTTTTACATTGTGTTTGAATTTTTTTTGTGAATCAGATTTTTTTATGCTAACTGGAAGAATGTTGTAAATTCTTGTCGCAAAGTACCTAAAATTCCGTTGCCCAAAAGTAGTATGAATTACAGGAATTTTGAGTAAATCTCTGTTGGCATTTCTAGTGATACGAGTGTTTAATATTTTATCATAGTATTTACTTTTGTTTGAATAAAGATTAGTGAGGATTGTTGTAGCGTAAATCTGCCGAACGTCAAATAATCTCATTATATTAAAGATTAAGTTATAGTCTGTAATTAGAGGTAGCTTACGGATTATTTTTATAATCGTTTTCTGTGAGTTGTTTTTGTGTGAGTATATGCATATTATGAGTTTTGTTTTCATTCAATTAAAATTAAGACTTTATTATGGATATGATACAATGTATGAGTGTAAATGAAGCAAGGAGTGTGTTCCAAGACCGAGTTGTTTAGCGGTCTGTGGGGGAAACGGCGTGATGACGGATGAATGTACACTTCATAAAATAATGTCACTTGGGAGTAGGAAGCCAAATTCAAAGCGAAAAAGATACCCACGGAGAACTTCTTATTCACTCAATTTCCAATACTCTGCTATTCTCGCATGTTATACATCAACTGAAGCCTTTGGAATGTTTCTAGACTGTTTTATGGAAGGGGAGGTTTCATTACGATTTGATTAAAAAATATATATATTAAGTTAATACATTTTATAAAATATATAGCAAAAAGTCCCGATAAACTACTTTTTAGTAGTTTATCTAACGAGAGCTTATTATTCAAAACCTTATACCAAATTTACAGTTAAGGTAAAGTTACAAAATACGTAAATTAAAAACATATATAACACACTTAAAACATAAATATTTCGTAAGAATCTTACTTAAGAAAAAAACACACAACAAATCGTACATAAAATAATATTTCGTAATTATCTAATGCAAATAGTTTTCTTCAGCTAGCCATCACCAATATGAAAATATTTAGTATTTTCGTTGTAATTAATCATAATAATAATAATAATAATGTCTTTATTTTAGCGCAACAAATCGGTGAGTGCAATAATCTGTCTGCCAAATAAAATAATACATTTAAAAAAATTACATGATGTGGAAATATAATATTAAAAATATATATATATATATATATATATATTTGGCACTATGTATGCTACGGTGGCTTGAGGGAAATTCTCCATCTATGATGTAGGGGCGACGGCCTGGACAAGAGTGTTTTCCGATCTCCGGTAGCGCTGACTCGTCCTGGCTATTCTGTGGCGCATCAAACAGCGAACCCATGCACCCTTCCCTCTGCGAATATCTGTGAGGCGCTGCATCGCCAAGGGAGGCCGAACAGCGCCCTGTAAGCGTGCTTATATATTGTACTCGGAGTGTGTTCATGACGCCTTGCGTATATCTTGTCCATAGTTCGCTAGTGTAAAAGCTCATCCTAATAATGATGAAGTCCTTACGGAGATCTCCTTACGGCCATCGTAGAACCAATATATTATTCAGTTATGAATTCAGAAGTCGCGGGTTCAAAACCGTCAAAATCATTGATACGTTTCGATGACTTTTCGCAACAATGTAAAGAAATTAAAATGTACATCGTTGCAGAGCGGAAGGTACTTTCAGAACCACCATGGTGAGTGACCGCCATTCACAATCGAAACGTTGTTGCTCAAAATGGCTTTAACTTTGTTTATTGATAAGATAGAAATATCATCATACTTCTCAGCTTTTATTTTCCCCTTGTCCCTTCGTTCCGCCACAATCTACAGCGTCGCAACACTCCCCAAAGGGGTGGGATATCTCTATTTTTACATCGAAAGTTTAGATCAATGAACGTTATCAGTGGTATCACACATAAATAAGTAAACAGTTATTTTATTTTATTTGCATATTACGTTTTCTAGTGTTTCGCTCTATCCTGATCACTCTAGACTCCCTACCTTGTTTCCTATCCAACATTTCCCAGTAGCCCCCATTCGCTCACATCCAAGTCTCCCCCAGTCTCCCTCAGTCTACCCCATCCGCCCCGATGACCCCCAACGTATCCCTCACCCCAACTAATATTAGTCTACTCACCGTGTTGTTCTGACCGCATTTCTCAAGTTCTAGGATGACAACACCGAGTTTAGTGTCTGCTTGGGAAATCGATAGCGCTTTATGTAGATTTTCAAGGCCGCGTCAGCGAATTTATTAACTTGTTTTAAGAGGGTACGTATATATTTGAATTCGCTGGTAAGGTTGAGATTTTACTACATTGAAATATTTACCAGCTTAATCTGATGATGTTATTTTTTTCTTTTTACTCGTGTAAATTACTTATCGTATTTTTTTTAATCATTCGATCACATACTCACCATAATTGTTCATTCTATACCCACATCGTTACTCTCCTTCAGTTTACTTATTTTTAAATCTGTAGATGAAAGATTTTGCTTTAATGACATTTTATTGAAACATAGAATATTTTTTCCATGTAAAGTGTGTGGAATGTGGATTCCTGTTACGGCTGACGTATTTTAATCAGCTCTGTGTATTTTGATCCTTTAACGTAGTTCTTTCAGCACGATCTCACTAAAAAGTATTCAAAATAGGTACGTGTTCTTGGTAGTATTAACCTTCTCTCGTCAAAATGAAACATTTGCTCATCTCAATTTATTAATATATACATATCTACGTGTTTCGAAAGCGAAGAATATATTAATAGTATTCTTTCCTGATGAGGAAAGCTTCGCTTTAGAAACATGTTGATGTGTATATATTAATAAAGTGGTGATTACAAAGTAATTTTTAATTCATCTCTTAGATATAATTCAAAGTGATAAGTTATGGGTTAGATAAATTATATTGCAAAGCGCCCTTGAGATGATTTTTACACGAAAACGCGCTACAGAAATAACTAGTTTATTATTATTATTATTATTGTTGTTACTGGTCGCACCGGGAAAGGAGTGCTCCTAGCTGGGGCGGTACAATCGAATGTATCAAAAAATCGGAACCGGCGGAATGAAATTCATTAGAGTACACCTGCCTTCTTATCCTAGGTACTAAAAAATTTGCACACATGTTACGGATATTTGCCATTTCGTGACATTTGTTAAAGCGGCTCCCAATCCATCACGTGGATCGTTCGCTCGCGATCGACATCTCAATTTTGCATGCGACTGGTTTGTAAAACATGTCACAGTAACCGCAAAATACATGTTGCTTATAGCAAGATAACTAGGTATTATCCCATTGCGGTGTCTGATAATAAATAGATTTTTCAGATACGTACAATAATATCCGGTTTGTAGGGACATTATTACATAACGTCATAATATGCATTTCTCGTATGTCCGTAAAAATACCTTGCAAAATCAAGGGCATCTAGTTGACAGTTGCTGCCGCGGTGATGTAATATTTTGTTTCGGGTCTTTCCGGGTTTCCAGCAGGGTGCATACTGCAGATTGCTAACTTCCAGCATGATACCAAACCGGAAGAAGGCGAAGAATGCAACAACGGCAACGTTCCATTCGAACTTTCATACTTACTCGGAGCATACCACTATTGTAATGCACAATAGTGCTGATGGAAGAATGAAAGTATATCAAATGCTCTAGAATTGACATCCCCGATGTCGTAAAACCACATATGACCTATTTTGGTTGTGGAGAGTAGATGGAAAGAGACGTCGTCAAAAGGAGAACCGGGAGAGTATTATATGAGGCGATACTTGAAGACAAAAGAACATGTGATGATTAGTTAGTTTACCACGAACAAACATCGATGTCAAATTTTATCTAAAGGTGGGCAGAAGTGATGTTTTTAAAAAAGGTATCGGTTTGAAACCCTTCCCTTATGGTGCTAGAAAATTCCCCTAGCTTCGATGCTATACACTCGGTGTACATAATACACATTTGTAATGTTGTAATTTTTAAATTGGATAAAAATTAACAGTTTACATATGTTACTTATGTAAATCATTTTATTAATATGTAGTACACATGTGCTTTATGGATACAGGTAAAATTTTGTGCATGAGTGCTGAAAATGAGGAAAAAAACATAGACCACGCATAAACTGCATGATGCGTCCATTACAGCCGGCAGACTGCCGGCTAATATTTATGGCCGCGCATCGTGACATGGTGAGCGAATCCCCGTACCCCTCTCACTCAGTCCACACCACTCGGCAAGTTATCAACGCACGTGGACATACCTATATATTAACTATTTTTTCCAATTTTTTTTTTGTTGCGTTTGAAAAAAATGGTTTAAATATATGTAAATATATTTAAATATATATATATACATTTTTTTTTTGAACCTGCGATTTCAAAATGGACACTCTTTTACACAATAAGTGTTGATTTTAGAATGTATTTAGTGGTTTTAATTGTATCGTTTTTTAACTATTCATATTTTGAAATAATATTTGTCAATGAATCCAATACCCAGAGATAAGGGCTTGGCCACTGAAAACGGCTGTTGCCTGTGGCGGCGACGGCTTTTGTCTAGTGTGAGTTGCACCGTAAACATGTACTCGTACAGCCGTCCACAGGTAACTTCTTTTTTGTGGCCGACGAAACCGTCCATGTGAGCAGTGATGTGCATCCGGGAATATTCCCCGGCCTAATATAAATTCCTCAAAGTCAAGAATTATTTATTTTTATTATGAAAGTTTTTTTATAAATGAGTCTGTCTCCTAATTATTATTTTTTTTTTATGAAAATGATTTATATGTAAAAGTGTAAATAATGAGAGTAAAATTAGTTTGTCGATATCTCCAAAAATGACGAATTTATGAGCTTTTAAAGTGACTTGAGAAAAACGTATACAATCGTGTCTGACGTAATACGAGACAAAATTCATAATTCGAATAGTGCTACAGTACTGCCGCGTCATTGTAAGTACCGTGACGTTCAAGCTTATAGACCGGCCGCAAATATCAATATTTAGACTTATATCTTCGGTACTAATTGATATTTCCCACTCATGTACGACGGCTTTTTTTTATATGAATACCGCACAAGAGTCCCAAACTGCTCCCAACCGTCTGGAGCCAGTGAGACTATGGCATTCCCAATTGGGGAATGTTGTGAGGCTGAAGGTATTGGGGAGGGGAAGGAGAAGGGGGAGAGGAATATGGGGAAAAGGGTAAATACCTGGCTATTCAGATCTGGTCACCAAACACAGCTAGAAGCCATTTCAAGCAACGTTTCAATTCTGAATGGTGGTCTTTCACCAGGGGGATACTGAAAGTACCTTCCACTCTGGAACGTGCGCAAATATACTATATATTATTTTTAAATGAATTAATTGTGAAACGACACAAATTAATTAAATACAAATTACTTGCGCACGCCGGGATTTGAACCCGCGACCTTCGGATTCGTAGTCGAGAGCCTTACCCCTCGACCATGGAGGCCGGCTGGAGGCAACAACGCGACAACCTAAATTTGGCACCAGGCGGGTTCATGCATTTCTCGAATACATGACGTCATCATTCATGTATTGACTGGCGGCGAGCGATCATTCGAAGGTTTTAAGGAGTAAAACAATAATTATGGTTCCTGCGCATTAACTGTTAAAGATAATAATCAAAACCGGTGAATGCAGTTTGCTATCCTTAAGTAGTAATAATATATTGGTCTATATCTACCGATAAGATAGAGTATTGGAAAAATAAAAAATAAAATATTTGTACAGCTCCCTCGGGGTGAAAATTCTAAAAGATCAATTTTTATAAATCATCGGTTTATGTGACATTTTTAAGAAAATATAGAAAGCAATTGAATATTCCATTGCAACTTCAACTTCAGTCGCAATCATACGAAAATAACAAACGTTCCTCATCGGTTTATGTGACATTTTTAAGAAAATATAGAAAGCAATTGAATATTCCATTGCAACTTCAACTTCAGTCGCAATCATACGAAAATAACAAACGTTCCGATTCGCGCTGCTTAAATAGTTTAGTGCCGAAAAGAAACAAAATATTGCTAAAGAGGTCCGGATATTTTGAAAATGTTGTCGGCAGCGAGATTTAAATTTTACGACCAGTAGTTTCAGCGTATTTCATTGCGTTTTTATTGCTGTGTATGATTCGCACATAGCATTTATAATGAAATCCATACATAGCTATACACGCATTAGCCTTTTTATGCATTTCATAACGATAAAACTGCAGGAACAAATGAAATGCGACAGTTTCGTTTTATTTTTCTATCGCACCTAAATGTTTTAGCTCGCCAGATAAACAGGTATTTATCGATCATGCGTTTCGTTACGCGTTCGTTGGAGGAAAAAGTACTCTAACGTTTTTTTTTTATGTGATTACCGCGTAAGTGTCACAATTGCTCTCAAACTTCTGGGAGTCAGTGGGATTATGACATCCCCATTGGGGTATGTTGTGAGGCTGAGGGTAGTGGGCAAGAAAAGACGATGGAGAAGAGAGAGGTCAATTAGTACCTGGCTATTCAGATCTGACACCAAACACAGCTAAAGCCATTTCAAGAATTATATTACGCAAATTATTTTATTTATTTATTTATTGTATAACATTAATTACATACAATGGGAACTTGTACCCGCTAAGCCACTGCAAGTGTCTTGCAAGCAGGAGTTTAGTTAAACAATATTATTATTTATTTATAAAATACATGATATTTAATGGAGACATTTACATGGAGTAGATACATTAGATCACCATACTAGGCAGCTGCCTGTTTCATGGTGACCAATGGAGTATAGTTACTTTGTATGAAGTCTATTGTAAACGTATGGATTTATTATATTAATTATATTAACATGCTGACAATTGGAAAAATTATAAAAGAAAGTAGAAGATAGAAAGGAGAAAAAGACATGCGTAAGGATTAGATCACAAAAATATACATTTTTTTAAATGTGTGCAAGCATGTACACATGTGCACATCGGTGCACACATACATACACACGCAAACACATACGCATATAAAATATACATATATGTACGCATATATATATATATATGTATATATATTTGTGTATCGAAATATCGTATCGTATAAGTATATATATCCCATTCCAACCATTCTTTTAATTCCCCAATTCAACGCTTACAGTCTTGGTAACAAATACTTAAAGGATATGTATGTATTTGTGTATCGAAATATCGTATCGTATAAGTATTTATATCCCGTTCCAACCATTCTTTT
>JAHDVE020002834.1:0-19862 GCA_022606495.2 Halesus radiatus
TTTAAAAACAGGACTTAAAATAAGAATTGATACAACCGTAAACTGTATCCAATCAAATATCGATCTGACTATTTATAATATACAAACATATAGATTAATGTACCTACATCTTACATCGATTGCATAAGATTTAATATAATACACACATAATCAGTATAATAAATAGATACGTCATATCCGTAACGTATTTTCTACCATTGTATATCTTGGATGCGGGTGTTATATTTATGCATACACGTATCCTGAATTCCGCAGAGTACCTGTATCTCTGACTTCTTTAAAAGCCGAAATTCCAACTTCCTAATCACATTTATTGTTCATTCAAATACAACTACAACAACAAGAACAACAACCAACAATGAAGTTAAATCGAATTCTGCTTATCGCCTTCCTCGTTATCGCTTTGACTGCAGCCAATATATGCAAGAAGAAATGCAGCAAATCGAAGAAGGATACTCAAGTCAGAGTCAAGATTGGCTGGCACGACGACAGTTCTCACCATTCTCACGATTCCCACAGCTCCAAAAAGAGCTGTGATGATAACAAAATCGAATTATCCCTTCGAGGAAGCTTGCCAAAAGAAACGAAGATTACACTTCGACTGGGCTCAAAGGATACCCACAAGGATTCCAAGAAAAGCAAGAAGGACAGCAAGAAGGACAGCAAGAAGGACAGCAAGAAGGACAGAAAGAAGGACAGCAAGAAGGACAGCAAGAAGGACAGCAAGAAGGACAAAAAGAAGGACAGAAAGAAGGACAGCAAGAAGGACAGCAAGAAGTGACACTGATTGATTTATGTATTCGACCTCACCACTCCCTTTTGATAGGCTTTATGTCCTATTTATCACCCATATTTTGAACACGTTTTATTTTCTTAGCATAAGTCAGTCCATGTTTTATAATATAAATAAAGTTATAGATATGGAATAAGTGACAATATTAGTTATATCTTATTTATTTTTCTCAATAATTTGATACTTTTATAATATGTTTATTTATTTCTAATATTCATCAATTATTTATTGAAAATTATTATATTAATGTGAAATAAAGAACATAAGTATGCTGAAATATATTTATAATCCACAAATATCGAGTTATTTATATCATAAGGAAATGGGATGGTCTGCTTTTGTAACAACTGACTCTATTTACATGCAACTTGAGTTCCAATATATTGGGATATCGCTCAATATTGTTCTAAGGATATTTAAAAAACCTTTTATAGGAAGTTTAATAAAATTCCAGCGAGTTAGCTGATGATTTTTTTTTCTTTCAAAATCAGACCTTCCCTAAGTTAAATACACTTTTTAAAATAAATGATTCTGTCTTTAAAAACACAATTTCCGAATCGAAATATTTTTCTAAGCGATCTTATACATAATATAAACTCGTTCTTGTTGAATCATTTGAAAGAGAAAAAATCTTTGAATTTTTTCACGCTGCTTGAAGACATAAATCCCTTTGTATCTTATACGCCTTCCTCTTCATGGTGCTGATGGTTCTTGTTTTAACCACTCCCTTTTCGCTTCTTCTCTCCTTCTTTTTTCTGCTCTTTAAGCTCCTTTTCCTTAATTTTGCTCTTCAGGTGGTCACTCTTCTCCTTAAAGTCAGTTCCTTTATACTGTTGTTACAGAGCGTTTGCCAACGAAATCACGGCATGAATGTCTGTATCAAACTTCAGGTTCTGTAAATGTTCTAAGATTTTGATGAATTCGTTATGATAAATATACTATCGCTTCGAGATTATCAAGGAGATGCACACATAATTTAGGTATTCGACTCGCTGGGTTCGCGAAAATACACTGTCCCACAGTCTCAAAACATCGAACAGCTGAAACTCCTGTGCAAAAAGGAGAGTCAACCAACGGAAAGAATAGTAGAAAGGGTCAATGCCGAGCTTATCCAGTCGTTTCCAGACCTTGGGCTCTATTACCAACAACATCTGGTTCACATTATCCAATTTTCCTGAGATACCTGTTTCACTTTTATCCAAATCCTTGATGTGCAGCTCGATTATGCAGCTGACCGCGTTGTTCAACATGAAAAAGCACGCTGCCTCTTACTTCAGAACAGCTTATGGGCTGTTAGAACAGTTTAGGAGATAGAATATCGGTGCCAAGATCTCATTCATTCCTTGCACGTATTTTATTCTCGGGTTGAGCTTGGAGTAGATGAAGAGGATTCTGGTCATGATGTGATATTTGTAAGTTACCCGCTGCAACTCTTTATTTTTCATGAATTATTCGTACTTTTCAACCTCTTCGCCAGCCACAAGCCGGTGCTTCTCCTTACGAGCCCCTGTCAGGAAGGGTATCATGATTGGGAGTGAAGGGGACGAGAAAAACGCCAGGTCTGCATGAGTTCGAGATGTGTCCTTCTCGATCTGTTCCCATAGAAGAAAGTCTTCCTCGAGTTCTTCGTATCGGGGATGGGATTTGTCTAAGATTAAGGGATATTCAGAGAATTTTGCCTCAGGAAGAAAAGTGTCAATGAACTCTTTGTAGGTTTTGTTATTAGTTTAAATGGTTGCTTCCCACTTTGATTTTTATTCTGGAAGAAATCCGAGAAGCAGCTTCCAGCAGGTGGTTCGGATATACGAGGCTTAGTCAGGTATGCCATCATTGACATGAATTCTTAATTTTTTAAGATCGACGATTGGTTGGTTGAGTAATTTGGCGAGCTTGTTGACTTTCTCCTTCAGAGATTGGGGAAGGTTGTCTGTGGAGAAATGACTTTCTTGAGATTGTGGTTTAGATTGTGCTTGTGGTTGTTATTCCTAGGTTTGTACATTTTTAGGTTGTTAGATGTTGGGAGAATCAGATGTGGATTGGGCACTCAGCTCTATTTACATATGTGTTACTTTGTTTATTTTTTTTAAATTATAATATATCTAGACACTTATATCTATCGACTAATAATGTACCAAATTACTTCATTATGAAAATATTTATAGGGATATCGGTTGTATTTATTATTTCAAAGATAAATTCTTTAAAGAATTTCGTGATTTTGTTTAAATTATTAGGCAACAAAAAAGGACTGTCAGTTATTTTTGCTAATCATACAATTGTTTGAAATTTTCTAAATGCACTATTATAAACGAGGAATAGTCCCTCATCGACAATAGTCGAGCCATCCCTCTATTGATTTAAAGCGAAATATGCTTTGTCTTCATAAATCATCGGCTGGGCGTTCCAAAACCCACAGGGCTTACCCATAAATCTTTATTCAATTAAACTAATTTCATGACTATCCGATGACTGCTCAAACAGCTCAGATTCACAGCTATTCAATCTTTCTTCGTGTATTTTCATGACGAAACCTAGCTGGCTGGGTTCTCCTTATTCGTCATATCCTCCAAAAATTAATATGCTGTTAGATTAGAGCATGAGAACTGCGGGGTTATGCGTAAAGTAGAATAAGTCTTTAATATGATGGAGTCCTTAATTGAACTTGGGATTCACGATAGTCCACGCGTCTTCGATAATATCGTAGCGTTAAACATAAGGAGAAATCCCATTTTTCCCAAAGTTTGATCCGGTTCCTCCGAACTTATAGATATACGACCCATAGAGACATACTCCAGCTCCGTTAACGCAGTAGTTTAGACTTGCCATCGTGCTCACTGAGGTGCTGAATATATTGTACTTCTCGCAATGGGTAGTTATGATTCCTTGGTCCTTGATACCGCCAATAATATAAACAAAAGGATACTTATACACAACCGAGTGAGAGGAACGGCCGATGGCCAGTTGAGAAGTAGTTTCGTATAAGCCAGACTAAATATCTAGCTCGATAATAGATGCGGATTTGCAGTTAGATTGCACCAAAGAACCACCTGTTATGATAATGGTTGAAGATTCAACTAAAACGAATCGACTGTAAGGGAGGATGTGTGTTCTGTTTTATTTGATAACAGTTGACTCGGAAACAAGCACTTTCGACTCAGAAACAGGCATCATTTTAATCTCTTTGGTTTTCTCTTTTTTTATTGGGTCAATTATATATAGCTTTTGAGTAACTACATTGATATTGGCCGCCACCGTGCTTTGAAGTTCCTCAGAGTTAAGCATTATGGGAATCTGATATAATTTTGCTTATGAATTTTTACTGGCTTTACCAGTCTTAAGTAAGTGTTTCTGGAGATGTCTATGAGTTCTCTTGGGTAACAGTGGTTCAATTGAAAACAAGTCAGATAAGCATTTCTGTAGTTATTCGAGTTTAGAAGAATTGAAAGCGAGCTGATGAGTTGTAGTATTTATCTTTGGCAAAGTTTCTGTTAAGATAGTCTCGAAAAAGTCTGTGAGAAT
Source organism: Halesus radiatus (assembly GCA_022606495.2). Taxonomy (NCBI): domain Eukaryota; kingdom Metazoa; phylum Arthropoda; class Insecta; order Trichoptera; family Limnephilidae; genus Halesus; species Halesus radiatus. The sequence continues at coordinate 4,313 of JAHDVE020002834.1, forward strand.
ATTGACGAGACGACCCTTTGCAATAGAGAAAGTTCTTCGGTTAATATCACTCATTAAATATTGTTAACATATATATTTGAAAGCATGTTGGAAGTCGATTTTATAAAAATAATAATACAAAATAATCTATTATTTACAAAAAATAAGATAAGTCCTAATTTGGAGGCTAAATTACAAAAATGGTATGTTCATTTAATTTGAAAATAGTTGATAATTGGTCAATCCGATGTATAAATTCGAAAGCAATATGGACTTTAGCTAGATATTCAAGGATATGTTTCATCATTTTTGTATATATATTTTATATGTATGTTAAGTGCCAATCATTTTTTATCTAATTATTACAAATATACAAATATAATTCAATCTCTTCAAAGTAAAATTTATAATTAAATTATCTAAGATAATAATAAATAAAATAAAAAATTAATACATTATTTGGTATATAAAAATTTATGGATTTTTCCAAGGTTGAAACGGACAGTGAATTTATGATGAAAACCTTTAACAAATTTAAAAAGAAATTGGCAAGCAACGACCAAAAAGCCAATGAAGAAAGATATAGAAGTACATAGAAAAAATATAAAATTACGAAATAATTAAATATCATTCCGATTATAACAATATTCTTCAAATGAATGACAAATTATGATTTATTTCTAATTATAACGCATTTTAGAATCTCACGGGGAAGACGGAGTAAATACCAGTTCTAATCATAATACACTAGCAGCCCTGGTTTCAGGCCATAAAGATACTTCGTACGACCAAAGCAAAAAAATAATATCAGACCTCAACCGACAGCTTCAATAGTAAACCTAAAAACGTGAAAAAGCAGAAAATGATTTAGAAAAATGGAAGGAACGCGTTGTCTTCAAAGAAAATGAGCTCAGGAACATCATTAAGATCACTGCTCAAGAAAAGAATGCCAATCCTTCGTTAATGCAATGTTTATCCAGCATTGTGGCAGCCAAGAATCAGTAGATTGATATGACCCACAGCAAGATTCAATGTCAAATATAAAAGACGAACGAAGAGACGCAAACCTTTCTCGAGTCGAAGCTGAAGCAAAGCTTGAAATATATGGATCGAAAATTGGCAAGGATTAAATAGACAATGACAGAAGAGGTATAGAAACACAAAACTCTTGCGACAGAGAGTTACTAAAGCATCATCAAGGAAATTGAATATACTCGAAACCTGGCCTTAAGCATCGACGAGGAAAACAAGAAGCTGAATGAGCAGATCAGATAACTCAGGCTAAAGAATCAGCTGCTCCTGGAGGAGAGAAACATGGTTATACAGGACTTAATTGACAAGAAGAATATCATTAAGACTTATAATCATGACAGAAATCAGAAACATTATCTCAGGGAATTCTCTTCAGAAAGTCCAAGCCTTAGCAAAGGGTTCGCTTCTTCAAGGGTGCACACCGCAAACCACCCAAGTAGAAATCATAGTCTTGCGAGGGATAACCCTCCTCGCTTTATCGGAGAGCCTAATATAATATCACCAAGAAAACTCAGCAAATCTACGAGACTCTGCGATGAATAACGCAATCACGATGCGCTCAAAAGCCACAGAAGTAAAAATTCTCCCATTCAATGCAATTCTCAGAAAGTAGATCCGATAGTCAGCAAATAATAAAAATCTATTGTTTTCCTGCAAAATACTCTGAGTAGAGAACGTAAGAGAAATTTCGAGTTATCGACTCTGTTTGCTCGAAGTTCTAACAAAAATCAAGAGTTGCATGATATATTGATGGAGTGTGTTGAGCAAGCGAAGTTGGAACTCGCCGATGCTTCTGCAAACACCGCAGGAAATGGAAATATGGTAGCTTCAACTCAGCGTGAATTCCAAAACAAATTGATGGAGAAGATCTCGATCTCAGAAAAAGTATTAAATAAGTTGAATTAGATGCGAGACAATAACAGCACCACAGTTGCTTTGAGTTCTCGATACCTTCGAAATAACAGCAAATGCATGACCAATGGATACAACATCTCATCGAGGGGTATCATGCTAGAGTAGACGCAGGGCTAATTTCTCCAACAAACTGGTCATAATTACGAATAATTATTCGAATGAACACATTTAAAAAAATAAACATTTATCTATAAATTATTTATTGCTTACAATATAGTTTTTATCTGTTTTACTATACATTTAGATATCATTTATTTGGTTTTACATTCGGTTTTTTTCATCACGCTTCAAATTGATCAATAACTGACCATTATCCTTCAACCTGATTTAGTATTGTAGATCGATTCACTCCTTTTTCTTAGATCGAAGCAATCAGAGCATTTCCAGTCAATGATTGGGAGAGTTTCAAAACAGGGTAAGGTTCCTCCATTAGTACTAATTCCGAAACCTTATTGTTTTCCTTTAAATTTATCTTCAATATTTTTACTGTTCCGTCCTGCAATAATTTATGATTAGAAATATTATTTGAACAATATATATCAAAACTATATTTGCAATACCTCAGAACAAGTGAAGACTTAGATGACTCCATTACTTGACTCGTTTACAGAATTTCTCCACAAGACATTTCGAATGGCGTCTTTATGTGCCACCCAAGTGACTAATCGCTGGTAATCCTGCATTTACGTACTATATTTCCACACACCGATTGTTTTGTCCTTCGAACCTGTGATGATCGTTGGGTAGCATTTTTATAAGCTTGTCTAAACAACAGAGAAAAATTAATATTGTAACACATACTATATATAAGTTTGTTTAAAAAATGCTATTATTATGTTACAGAGTCAGACAAAATAGGAAGTTGTTATATTGTGAGGGAGTTAATGCTTAACTCATGACCCTTAAACAGGCGAGAATGCCATTGATTATTGCTGACTTCAAGGATTGAGAATGTGCCATCACTGCTGCAGGCGTATAGCTTCAACCCATAAGCTTCAGGGGCCCAGTGCACTTCGTTGACTGACCCTTAGTGTAGGGTATGAGAAGCAACTTAGACCCACTCAGAATTATGTGTGGAAGCATTGCCTTTTAGTTGGAACACTGATACCTTTTTGGCGAATGATCCAACAGCAATCAGATCTCCAAAGCGAGGATGGCTCCAACAAAGGTTCCAAATTGATGATTCGTCACTGGAAATGAGTAAGTCAAAATCAGGTTTATTTATGTTTAATTAAAAAATTATATATTACGCTTTGAAAGAAGAGTGAAGTTTGAATTTGGGCTGAAGGTTATTATTGGCGCTGGGCTGAGGCGATGGTGTAGATTCTTTAGAATAGATGAATACATTGCCTTCAGAGTCAGAGACTGCGACTCTATTTCCATAATAATCGTAGCGATAGTCATTCTATGTTAAATATGTATATGATCATTTGGACGAAAGCGCGAAAAATTCAAATAATATTTAATTTTCGTTACGACTTAAACAACGCCCTCTAGTTTGATCTTATCGTGAAGAGTTATAGATCTATCCATATATTTATCTGTTTGTGTTGGGTATTATATTGTTCTGTATTGATATTTTTATTATATGTATAAGTTTAAAATACAATTGATTCTATCTATATTTTATATTTCTTAAAAAGATATTTAGTTTATTTTTTATAATAAACTAAATTTGATACGTGGAAAGTGTTTAATATAATATTTAAAAATTCCTGCTACACGTATTTTTATTAATAACATTAAACGATATAATAAACATTAACGATATATAATGACAGGTTTATAAGTTTATCTATCGTTTTTTTTTTAATTTCTTTAATGAAATTTTCCTTCCTTCGCGATAACAGCAACCCTTCATATTAAGATCAATATTTTTCCTTATATTCAAAATAATAATAATGGATTTTAAAAAAGCTAAGGGAAGAATACAACAATTTTAGTATTTGACCTTTGCTTTTTGTTTGTCATATTCAATCATATAGATACGTTTTTTATCTTTTCAATGAGACTATCTTTCTCTTTTTTCACATCTCTGATCATACTCATATTGGGCTCCTTGACATACTATTGAGTTTGAGTATAGAAGTTGTTGACTCGAAACACGTCAACCTTCATTGTCTCATAGGATTGGTTCGCTCGTTTTATCGCTTATTCTCTACAATGAAGATTACCATCGAACAGCACTTGCAGAAATCGCCCAACAATATATTTTTTCTTATCATTGCACATTGTCATTTTTGGAAGCACTCTACGAACATATATTTTTTAATTATGTAAATATGAGATATTAAGTATGTTGCTTTTCGATAATACCTGTCTGCAAGTATTTTAATATCTCTGACATTGCCTCCGGAGCGGAGGATGGATTGGGATACGTTACGAGCGAGATTGGCTGTGGAGCTCGGCTGCGCGCACTTTGCTAATATTATTATTTCGTAAAGGGGCATTGATTGATTTGGTTATTATTATAATTAGATATAAATTAATATGTAAAAAATCAACAATCAGATAGTAAAATATAACTAAATAGAATCAAGAAATTGAAACCAATCAAGACAATTTATTTGATTCACTAATCATGAGAGACCAGGGTGCATTTTGCTCATATAGTAGTCTTTAATGTTTCTATGTCGATAACAGTTGGCTTTTTTGTCTGGCGTAAACACGGCCTTGGAATAGAAGTTTGCTCCAGTTTGATCCTTATTGCGACAACTATCCCCGGTCTCTATATTTCGCTTATTTTGTTTCATCATAAGGAGAATATCTTAATCTTTCTTATTTATTCTTGACTTTAAATCAATCATTTAATCCTTTAATCTGTCCACCGTCTTTCGCAAATTTTAGGTCGGAATCGCACTCTCTCTGTTGTTCATTGGATCTAAGCGTTTATTGGAGTAGTAATTGTGATTTTCCAGACGGTCATGGTAATGTTCTGTCGAGAGAGTCTATTGTTTCTTCGTTTTCTTCTTGGTGCTACCACTCCTGGATGCCGAGTGTCCTCTTTTGTCCTCACTCTGTTCAGTTTTATTCGGAAAATATCCTTCTCTTTTTCTATTTTCAACTGTTTTATATTTAGCAGTTGAGAAAGGACTTCCACAGTTATTCTGGTTTTCCTATTTAACCTTATGGAATGAGAAATCAGCCGTAACTGTTCTTGAAGCCTAGCGGTTCTTACTAATATTACTATTCAACTAATTTTTAGCATCCACACAAATGCTTAGATAGTTGTCGAATCGTTATTGAATTTGTTCTTTCTCATTTTTACGCGATAGGTTCGACAGTTCTACTTCTTTTAAATGGATCTGTTGTCGAATTTGGTTATTCTACCTGCAGTAGTATAAGCGGAAAGAATAGTTATAGAAAATACAATAATATTTATCATAAACAAATAGAATGGTAAGAGTTATACCTAATCAGTGTCTGAATTTATGCTTTGTATGTATTAATTTCTCGCTAATGGTCTACTTTGGTTTGCAAAACTGACTCCTTGAGAAGGAGTATTTACTATTTGAGTTCGTTAATGATTCTGGATGCTTTTTGGATGGCTTGATCCTTCAATATGCTCTCATATCTAAGTCTATCGATCATGAACGAGGAATCCGAACAGCCTTTATAGAATTTATGGTGATGTTGTGTTTAAAATTTACCTTCATATTCCGAAGTATTGTTGGAACGAATTGTCCCTTAAAAAGACATCGATATCTCACTTTGTTATAAATAATTAAATCTATATAGATGTATATATATATTAAATATAAATCTATATTAATTAGTTACGAATATAATTCTTTGATAATACGATATTAAATGTAAAAAAAAATAGGAAATATCAGTTATCATATTTTGGTAATATTTTTACATTGAAAATATTGTTATTTTTATCTATATTTGTTTTATCAAGGATTAAATATTATATTGATAAACTCTAATTAGGCTATAAAATCTGAAAGAATTATAATAGTTAATGGATCTATCTTCAACTTTTGTCCATACTAAATGAGTTGACCCACCCTAATCCATATCCATATATACATTAAATTTATTTTAATCCAAAGTTTTTTTTATTTTTACTAAAGGGTTTTAATTGTAATATAACTTCAGAAGTATCTATGGGTAATATTTCCCTTTCTAAGTGGATCTCCAAAACGGACTTTGACGATTGGGAGGTCATTGCCATACGTACTTTCGACAAACCTGCAGCCGAACTCAACTTCATCGATGTGAGGCATTGCTATGCCGAACTCATTCTCCGAAATCCAACACAAGTCAAAAAATCATGTTGGATGAAAATGCGCGAATGCTTTTTTGTCCTCAAAGACATATGTCTATTCAGAACACTCACCTGTTGTTGCTTTTTTGACTGCTTTTGCATCTGCTCTCGACCCACTGAACTGGAAGAGGTGCTGTGCGAAAAAAACATAACGGTTTTACTCGAGCTGACAGGTAGTGCTACAAAAGGAGCCTTTCTAAACCAATAATTCACGGAAGGTACTGACGGCCATTAGACACCTAAAGATAGTTTAAATGTATCATCGTCAACTTCAAATAATGCAAACATGACTGATCGGCAGATGTATGTGATTACCGACTTTAATCATTGCCCGCCGGCATGCAAACTGTTATGTGAGGGTAGACTAACTAAGAGCACTAAATTCGGGACTATCAGGAATAGTGTAATTGAAAAGTTCAAATCAACAAAATACGACATCAAAGTTAACAATTGTTTCCACTTTGTGATGAAGGTTGTGGAAGACTGTGGACTGTCGAGCGAAGTTTTGCAGAAGAGATATGAGTTGATTGAGGAAAATGTCAGGAAACATAAGACAATAGTACCGATGTTAGATAAAATCATGGGGTGATTAAATGAACTAAGCAAATTATGTATGATTTTTGTATCCCTAATTTCTTATATTAATCACTTAAATAATGTGACGGGATACAAAATTTATAAACTGAAACAATAAATAATTTTTCACTTTTTTTCCATTTTTTGTAACTAACGAAAAATCAATTTGATAATCTATTTGAATTATTGAAGAAAAAATATTAAATATTAAAAAATCCATTTTTATATGATTCCTTTACGCAATCTCAGATCTGCTGCTTCTCAGCGCAGAAATTCTTCATCATTCAGGGAGACAACAATGAACCAAGTCTAAACGGATATATAAACATTTGCGAGGAAGCTCGAGGGAGAACGCCGTCGACTCACAAATATTAATATTGTAAAATAACATTATAAACCAAGAACTAAAATTGTTGTGTGAATGTTAATGTTTTTTTAGAGCTTTCGAGATTTGCAAAAATAAGTGGATTCCCTCAGATAAAAAATTCTAAAGACTAACTAACCCTTAAAACTACCGAAACCATACTCAAAACCAGTGACAAAAGAATAAATAGCTCCAGCAGCAAAAAATAAGCTCGCCTATACATAAAGTTTAAATAACCGAAAAAAATCAGACTACGTAACAATCATTCATTTATTAATTAATATCATTCGAATCGACTAATTTTAACGAATTGTTTATAGTACCTGAAAAAGAGTGATAAAGTCATCGGGTCAATCAACAGAATCAAAGCTTAAATTAATTAACTCAGAAGATAGAAACAAGGTCTCTTAGATAACATCATGAGTGTCGATAATGATATTTAATAATTAGACATGGCCACGGCAAACCAATACACTCTCATCGAAACAAAAAATAAAATGGCAGAAGAAGCTCGAGTCGATGTGGTGACACTCCGCGAAAAACTCGACAAGGAGGAAAGGACCTTCAGAAAAAGGTTCAAAGGACTCAAAGAGCAGTATGAGCTGTAGGTACAAACAAACCTCAGGAATGACACGCACTACCAGACCCATGTGGAGTACGACCATTTCGATACGGCCACTCTTCTCAAACGCAGGCTACAGACCATCATTTTGAATAACAAGTAGAAAATCAAAATGATAGACAATTACCAACGTAACATGCGCATCCTGGATGACTCTTTCAACACCATAAAAGAAACATCTGGACTGACCAACATTAACGAAATCGAAGCCATCTTCGTCAAGAGCTAGGAACAGAACTGCGCATTACTCACATATTTGGATATGCTGAATCAAGAAATAGATACTCTGGAGGATGCCAATTTGGAGATGGACCAGAAGTGTAAGGAACAGGAAAAAGAGAATAAAGAAAGAGAACAGATACTCAACAGCACTCCAGAATAAGAGAACAAAAGAGTGCTTCTCAAGAAAATTGCTCAATAAAAGTAAGTCAATCCTTACATCACCCAATTTTCACAAAATTATTATTTTATGATATTTAATGATTAATTTAGAATGGTTTTGGTAAACGAAGTAGAAGACATGATGAGCAAGATAAGTCCGAGAGTACTGTCGAGCATCGAATATCTTGCCAAGCAATCCAAAGAGACAGTTTTCACGAGGTTCAACTATGACAAAGTACTGGGAGAACTCGACCGGTATATCAACCAGATGATGATGTTCAAGGCCAAGCAGAACAAATCCAGCCTCGTCAGTGACGCTCTTCAGATTTCAAACTTGCACCCGAAAGGGGATAATTATCGGGTGGGTGCTCCCAACAATATCGACCAGCAGATGGAGTCGAGTCAGTTTTTGTACGACTATTCGAGACTTCAATAGATTGCCAAAGAGACTCTGAAAAAAACAGGAGATAATCTTATTAACATGAGGAAATCGACAGACAATAAGAAAAAAACATTTTGATTTTAATAACTTCATAATAGTATTGTTCAATTAAATTTTATAGAATTATGAAAGACTCTCATCAGAATATATATATACATACAGACATATGCAACTTTTTATTTTTGAGATAGATAAGGAGTCTATTCGATAAAAAAAACCATGGTTTAAAAAATTGGAATAATTCATGAGACTATTTGAATGGGTTTCTATATTTTTTTATAAATAATACAAAACGGTGCTGAATTTCAGAATTGTGTTCATTTTTTACTAAGATCGTTTTCCTCGAGTAATTTCAATTGAATATTTTCTGATATCAGACTCTAATTTTACAGCATTATTCTTCTTACCACATAATTCAATCTTTCAATTTCTTGACTTAAAATATTTATTCTTGACTAATATTATTTTAACTTGTTGGACACTAAATTCTAAGGCACTCTTACTGATTCATTCGTTATACTACGATGAACTTGCTCTCCAACATTAGAAATTCCTTGATTCTGTCCTGCGGTTCTCTGTTTAGACTTTTATTAATTTGTTGACAGTGTTTACTCGATTTTTCCGATCATATCTATTGTGTAACTCTCTAAGGTTTACATTAACGTTTTGAAATGATTAAAGACACCGACAGTTTTACTCACATGAGCCTACAAAGATTATTTGAACAGTTTCATATCTCTTTACGACAGTATCTCCAGCATCTGCCCCATTATTTTGGGAATAAATTTCGGATTTATCAATCCTGAGCTAATGCACTTCAAAAATTATACTTCTGTAGCATTAAGCCCCATCTCATTTTCCCAAGCGGATAAAAGGGGTCCCTCCTCCATGAAAGTCTTTAGTTATTTGAAAATGTACTTTAGATTTTGCATTATGGTTCCTGTCATACTGATGGAATTGAATATTTTCTTGGCGTTGAAGTCTTCCCAATATACATCCCACTGGATACTTTGTGTGCATCTCCTATGGTCGATTTAGCATTGACATTTTTTCTGAATTCCTCCTTTGCACATCATTGCATAGGTCTTACACTAAGGCGCAATACATACTCGGTATGCAGGCGAACCATTTATGCATTTTCCTCGTGTTTAAATCATATGATATTTTATGTATTATTTTATGTTATAAATATACTCTTGGATTTTTATTAGACTAATTAAAATTAATTTATTAAGTAGGATATTTAAAACACCAACAATTTTTTTTTTGTTGTTATTGAATTTATAACAATATCAGCCGTTGCCCCAACCCACGATGAGTGAAGAATACCCACCACTTTTAAGTTTGTTTAAAAAATTTACCAAGGCCAATTCTCAAATTCGCTTTTAGTTTATAAACATATACTATTTTACTAACTTTAAATATAATATCATGTCTAAATTTGTTAGTCTAAGTTTACCTTCCCTTAATATGAGATATTATTGCTGGGTACATTGCATATAAATATATCTATCAATATTGGAATGTTTTTTTTACCTCTCTGAGAGAGTAGACGAAAATACCATTAAGAGCGGTTAATATAATGTATAAATTAAAAGAAAAAATAGAAAGAAAATATATAAAAATACATCATCAGTAGCTCTTTATCTAATCCTATCACGATATTCTGTGGGTTTCTCATGTGTTTTTACCATACTTTTTACTTGATTTTAAAATATAATGTTATTTATCTGGCTTATGCCTGATTTAGAGTACAAAAATGGTAATTAAATCATAAACTCTCTGTCGCTTCTCATTCGCAATAGCCTTACACAATTCTATTCGTTTCGGTAAAAAGGATTTCGTTAAATTTTTCAACAATCGTCATCAGTCCCTTAAAAAGATTATGATGGACTTAAGCAACAGTATTTATATGATGCATTTAAAAAAATGTATTCAAAATAAATCATAAATTTCTTAACTGATTTTTAAATGTAATCAAGAGAAATTAACACATTGGTGACATGCTGTTTTGGGTTATATTAGGAATATCATGTCGTGCACGCTAAAGTTGTAATATGAATACAAGATTATTCCATTTTAAACCAGCTAATATTTATGAAACATATACGATAAACCAAGGTCCAATAAACATTTAAAGGTAGGAATCATTTAAGCAATACCTTAATATGGTAATATCGCAATATCATAAAAAAGTAATATTATAGTGTAAAAAATGCTATGCTGAACTTTCTTTAGGAAGTTTTTTTAATTTATTTAGCTATGATTTTTATTATCCGAAGAAAGTATTTTGAATATTTCTTTAGGCCTACTGACTTATAAATACTTTCAGACTACTAATTGATTGTTTATTTTTTTTGTAGTTGGTTTGATCGTTAAATCGAGGATTGGGAGTTTAAGGAACATATTTTACTTATTGCATTTATTTTCACAATAATAGTTGCTATTCTGAAAAATGATTTGTATGTAAATTAACATATTAAATAGTTTTTATATGCCAATGTTTATTATATATAAAAAATATTTCATTTATAAACGATCAATCAACTTAGATGGTTATGTTTCAAAAAAAATGAGATTTCATTGATAATTTAAATAATAAAGCTTAGTTCTGCTTTTTGAATGGCAAACAATAAACAAAAATCCTTTCATGACTTATATGTTGTGGGTCTGTTGGCTTTGAAGATGGTTCTGTATCGCTTCTGGCTGGGTCGTGAGATGTGCTTCACAACGGGGAATCTAACTTTGTTGCTTCTGTACAGCAGTGACTTAGGTCTTCTGATGTCGGACCTCTTGGTCAGCAAACTGGTCCTTACAACGTGGATGGTGTCGTGGTTGGCTCGATGGTTGCCGCTCATCTCCATATAGAGCTGGCTGATGGCTCCGTTAACCGAGACGTCTCTGAACTCTTTGTACATGTTGTGCTGGCCTGTTCTAGACTGGTACTTGAGCACAACACCGTATGTCTTCACCGATCCAGTTCTTTTCTCATGGATCTTTACACATATTATAATAATGATATAATTAATATATGTTGAATAGATGTTTGTATGAGATAGAGTTCTTTAATACCTCGTGAACGGAAAGGATCTGACCTTGGGCACTCTTGAGCTTCTGCTGTCTTCTCATGTGGTACCAGAACTTGGACTTGGCGATGACAGTGTTTTTGGCGAAGACTCTCAATGCCAGGACCTTGGGGTTGGGATCTTCTTTGCTGGGGTTTCTCCTTCCAAAGACGATGTATTGTCGGATCTGGCATGAAAGTTACGGTTAAGATTGATTGAATATACCTTCATTTGGAGGCTGGAGTCAGTTGGGTCCTGAGCGGATTTCTTTGTAATCTTCACCATAAGCACTAATAATGATAATTTAATTAAATTATAAACAAATATATATATATATTATGAATATTATATTTTTTATTAAAAAATTGTAATACAGACACAACATGTTTATGTATGAAAATAAGTCAAGGGAAGAATAGAATGGTGACTTTATAAAGAAATGTTATTTTTTATAAAAAAATATTTTTTTCTCATTATCTAATCCTCATCAAAAAAATTAACAATACATTTTATTATCGTATTTGTATCACGCCACGAAAGAGACAACGGCATAAATATGTTATTATTGTGCCGGAATATCTTTGAAAAAATAGGAAGAAACATTCCAAAATAAGAAGAGTATTTATCCAAATAAAAAAAATATTAAACTAAATAAATCAAATCCATATCTATTTGATAGAATTTATTTTAATAATATATATGATATAAAGTCTAACAAAATTGATTACCAAAAAAAAAGTCTAATAACAAATCCAAAACGATGCCTCTCTAATTTTACTATCTAAAAAATAAAATAAACATAAATAGGCAAATACATAGATATAAAATATCTTAATCTTTAATCTAATGGAAAGCGAAATAGACCATAGTTCATAATTAACACATAAAATATATGGCTTACTCAAGGCTCAATAACAACAACAATCGAAAATCAATCCAGCCGCAGAAATTATATTAGTCGTTGGACTCACCGGAGCAGGCAAAAGCACGTTCGTCAATTATATCATCGGCAACCAATTATAGTAACGCAAAAAAGACGGAGAAAGAAAACTCTTCAACATCGGCAACCTCAGAGGGCCATCCATCGGCGACAGTAGCATCGACTCTTGTACAGCGACGCCCGAGCTTTATTAGGTTGCGGGCGCTCCCTACAATATCTGCGACACAGCAGGGTTTGAGTCGTCCCGAGAACGCAAAATATAAAATCAGATAATGACATAATTATTTCTGAGGAAGGCCAGTACAATCAAGGCGATTATGGTTGTGATAACTTCACATGACTTGAACGCAGGCAGAGGGTAGGTATTCAAAAACCTGATTGACTAACTCTCGAGATTTTACAATCTTGAGAAGATTGGCAGAAAATTTCTCTTCGTTTATAATAAATTCGACGCTGACACCGAGCTGGAGGACCTCTTCGAGAAGCTCTGCAGCATGGAAAAGGACGTGAAGAAAAAGGTGGAAGAAGAGGACTACTCACAAGACCTGAGAATCTATCAGCTCATCCTGCAAAAGACCAGCAGAGATGAGGAACCATCCTTCGAAAAATTCAAACTTGCCAATCTCATAGTAACCCGAAAGTCAATGACAACCCCGCAACTCAAAGCCTCTATTCTCACTAGAATATCACACTTTCCAAATGATCTTGGTGCTGCTCTGAAAATATCTCCTGCAAAAATATATCTGCTTAATTACTTGAATAGAAACCTTATCAGAAAGGAAATGAAATTCAAAGAAGTTATTGGGTTGCACAAACGATACACTGTCGGCTCGAAGTTCAGTTGGAATAGCATGGTTTGTGATGCCGACAGGGATAACCAACTCAAGCTCCTGAATGAGTTTATGTAGCTCGGAAACATATAGAAGACCAAGAAATAACTCCAACATATCGAAGAGACCCTTGTCGAGATGAAAAACAAAAAAGCCATATTTGTTGGAGAAATTACCGAATCGATCGACAGAATCAAGACTCTGTCTTAGAGAAAGTTTAGCTATATGATACATTTTCCTCATAAAATATTGCCTCCTTCTAAAGATATCGAGGGGGGGTAATTTTTCGACTAAATTTTGGTGGATGTCAAGGATGGCTGCATCTATCAAGGCGTATTTCAGGCCTATTAATATACTCAAGCTTCACAGATGACTATTACTTTCGAGAGTTGCAGAGAATATATCTAAGAACCCTTGATTAAGTATTATGAAAGCTAGAAAGATCGGTTAAGCAAGATGGTGGAGTTTAATACTAATTTCTATGAGTTTGGAATAATGGATGAGTTTCTAGACTATCGGAACAAAGTTAAAAAAATGCAGGATAATCTTAAACTCTAGCACTTACTTGAAAAATACACGGTCAAGTGGGAACAACTGTTGGACAGCCTCCCCACTCGTTCTGAAATCAGATAATACGATATTTTCTATTTTGTAATGTCAAAACTTGCCATCTTCCAGGACCGACTCCTTACCGAAAAGGCCAAGGAAATTCTATTCAAAGTGGATCTTCTCAGTGATGATGAGAGCAGCAAATAACATTGCGCTTTGGATTTTCACAAAATTCGAAACCCTGTTAATTTATCCTGTGGTCATGTTGTCGAATAATATTGTTGGAACAAAAGAGCGGATGAAAATATTCAAAATTGCCCTAATTGCAATCAAATCAATACATATTCTGTGTTATTTGGTAAATAATAAATAAAAACTGAAGCATCTAATACTCCAGAAAAAAAGGAATTGTGAATGAACAATCAAAACAACAATAAAGTTATAAATCTGTCTCCAATACCAATCAGAAAAATTAATAAAAATGAAATAAAAACGGAAGGTTGGTATTGGTCTTTTGAATTTATGGGAGATATATGATAATAAGTATAAAAAAAAAAAAATTCATATTTTATTCAAGTGCCTAAATGCATTCTACAAAAAACATAAAATACATAAAAAGGTTGGAAAAATAACTGAGTGGAATTTATTTAAATGATTGATATGAGATTAAAAATAGAAAAGAGCTATTTATTTTATTGTATGTAATTACAAATTTAAGGTTTTCTAATAATAAATAAAAAAGAAAAAAAATAATAAATAATAAATATTTATGTTTAGAAAAATGTATAAAAAAAGATCATGAAGAGTAGTGCGGATGATAAAAAGTAACAGAATTATTCTTAGAAGCTATGGAAGAGAAATTGACCATCTATTCAAGAATAGTATTAGAAAAAGTCGTTAAACATTAAGCAATATTTTTACACTTAGACTCAAGAAAAGAGTTGTCGTTCAGGATACTTTCAATTTTAGATTTAAGGGATTCATAGTTAGAAAGGAAAGAAGGAGAACATTTACCAGACAGTGAAGAGACATAAGTACGCAAAATAGAGTAAGATTGAAGAGAAAAAAGGTGAAGTACTTTGATAGATTTGCAAAAAGAAGATACTAAAGAGAAAAATAAGAAAGAAACTAATGATAGGTCGAATTGGCAGAATGGATCAAATTGCTTAAAGTGATTTGAATCGAAATTGGGAAGTGATATATTCAAAGGAAACAAAAACTGCCTCTAATAAGCAAAAATCCCTGCTTGTTCCTTCTCTCTAAGAGTCTGGTCAGCTGCTTGGACTAAATTATTCACTGCTTCCTCCTTCTCTCTCAGAGTCTGGTCAGCTGCTTGGACTGCTTTATACACTGCTTCCTCCTTCTCTCTCAGAGTCTGATCAGCTGCTTGGACTGCTTTATTCACTGCTTCCTCCTTCTCTCTCAGAGTCTGGTCAGCTGCTTGGACTGCTTTATTCACTGCTTCCTCCTTCTCTCTCAGAGTCTGGTCAGCTGCTTGGACTGCTTTATTCACTGCTTCCTCCTTCTCTCTCAGAGTCTGGTCAGCTGCTTGGACTGCTTTATTCACTGCTTCCTCCTTCTC